>JAOPHQ010002681.1:0-63131 GCA_030340625.1 Merluccius polli | reverse complement strand
GGAAACTATAAACCTTTAAAATGTTTATTTCACAAACAACTCTCAAGCCTTAACAGTAGAGGTGACATGAGTCATGACTCTCTCTCTCTCTCCCTTTGTCCCTCCATTCTCTCATCCGGCATAGTGATCAACTTAACTGAAAAGAAGACAAACGTACGCACGTCTGATGTTGATGACCGCACACTCTACAACTGGACAGACGGGTTTAAGGAATCTGAACGATGCTGTTCTAATCTCTGTCTGTCTCTGTCTCTATCTGTCTCTCTCTCTCTCCCTCTATTCTCTCTCTGCGAGACAAGCCAGTACATCGCTAGCAGTGAGACGACTTACCTTTATCCTTATCTCCTCACTGTTGCAGCTTTGGACCCAACGTTTCAAAGCGCTGCCTCCCGCAGCATCACATTTTATCCACTGGAGGGGCACTTCTCCATTAGAGGGGCACCTATTTGGGCATTCATCATGTTTTCTCACAGCACTACATCCCATTTTCCCTACTGGAAAGGGCATCACCCTTTGGGAGAGGGTGATGAGGGTGAGGGCACTTCATAACGGCACCCTTTTCCACTGGAAGGGTACTCATAGGGAACGTCAAGTGTAGACCATTGTAAGGGCACCTTATAGGGCGCTGCATCACAGGTTCTCCAATAGGGCACTAGGGCATTAAGATAGGGGCTACAAAAATTCACCACGCCAGGAAGGGTGAAGGCCAATGAGCTGTCCCTTATTTATTTTTCACAGAGTTGGCAACCCTACACGGTGGTCACCTGGCCGACATGTTGACTTTATTCGGCGGCTGGACCTGGCGACACATCAGCTGGCGGTCCAGCAGCACCTGGCGGACACTTTGAATGACGGACCGTCCGTTCAGACTCTGGGCTCCGTCTCACAACCGCAACTCGTCTTGTTGTCCGTGGCTTGGTGTGAAGATGTCGGTGTGTTCAACGGTGTTATGGACGTTAGGTCCAGGCCTACTGTTGGTCCTGACCTCGGCCGTCAGGACTGTCGTTATAACACACTACAGCGTTGTGTTCAAAGTGTCCTTCACAAAGTGGTGTGCTGGACGGGTTCAGTTCCGTGTTGTTGTGCTTGGCTGACTGAATGCTGGAATAAACGTCTCTTTTTAAGTCCAAGTTAAAAACTCTTTTTAGTTCACCTTTGGATGCGTGCGCCGCGTCCACAACACTGGTGTGGTCTCACTGACTGCACAACAATATGACAACGTTTTGAATGGTAGCACCGAAGTCACGGTTTTATTGGTATTGTATTGTTGGCGGAGGACCACCTCATTGATATAATGTGCATGTTGTACATTTATGACATGAATATAATTCAATGAAACGGACAGCTTCTCTTTTACTGCATTTTATGGACAAAAGTTTTCATCACTGTCTCTGGCTGTCCTCCTCCTGTCCACTGTCTCTGGCTGTCCTTAATGGACAACACGGTTCGCGTCAGACGCTTGCTTCCGCGAAGTCCATTCATTTCTGTTAATGGACATCTCGAAGGGCATTATCCCACTTATACCATGGTCACTTACGAAAGAAAGAAATATTTAATCAATTAATAATACTTTAATGTGTTTTAGAGTTAAAATCGTGAGGTTTTTTTTTATTTTTACAAGTCGAGCGGACTATTAAATATCTCCCGTATGCAGGCGTTGCCAAGCAACGTGGCCATAGCGTCTTCATAGCGTCAACGTCTTTCCTAGGTGTACATTAACACTTTTTAACCTACACCCTCCAGCCAATCAGAATCGAGTATTCACCCCAGACCACGGTAAGGCCGGAGAATGTGAGCTCCGTAGGTTTGGCAAACTGGCCAGCGGACTCAGAGCAGTCAGTCTGGGATGTAAGGATCCCAAACTGAAGCATGTTCAGTCTCTGAGGCGGCAGGTGTTCATGTTGCTGGACTCACCTACACAGACACTGGAGGTGTCCCTGAGAGTCCAACACGGAGACGGGTCATACGTGGTGGACGCCGCCATCTCGGGACAACATGACGGAGTGTGTTTGAGACACGGTGGGACACATACACACATCCGCATCCTAAAACAGAAGGCGGACTCTCACTCCGTGGACGCAGCTGGTGGCTCTGCCGCTCCTGGGTCCACGGAGGGAACCGTGCCCGATTGTTTCTTCATCCTCTTCAGGGCCACAGGACAGGTCTCAAGGGACCTCAGGTATGACGTAAGAGCTGGCCAGCTTTGCAGGAGACGACCGAAGGCTGGATGAAGAGAGAGAGAGAGAGATAGAGACATTGTGTGCAAACATGACGCAGGATTTCACGATTCCACTCAATGTCAACGAAGGCAACAACAAAAAACGCAGATACTGAGAAGTGGCTGTAGGTCTTTAAAACAATGAACTCAATGTCCACTGACAGCTGATCGCAGGCATGCTTGCAGGCGTTGTGAGCTATATGAGCTGGGCAACAGAGTGGTGTTGTCCAAAGTGGACATTGGCATTATCTGCTGCATCAACCCAGTCTCACAACAAAGCGTGTAATACCTACGTTGATCCACGGGGGAAAACGTGGTATATTCACGATAAAGGCTCTAAAATCGTGATATGCTTACGTTTAATTTGGCCTATTCATTTACATTGGCCAACGCACCGGTCACGTGACGGTCAAGTTTCCCCCTGCGAAAACAAAAAAATGGCGGATACTCCTTACATTTTCCGTGGAAAATGCATTATTTTGAGCTACCATCCACATTTACATGCATTTAGTTGACATTTCTGGCGAGAAGTATGCGTTATATTTTCATAATCTTCTATCAGAGAATGTAGACGACCTTCCGTTTATTAGTTTCTGCGACGATTTTAGTGTCTCTTTAGAAAATCGTTGGAATGCAACGCTTTGTACCGTTGTTATGGTGGTTGCTATGGACGCTGCTATCGTGCGACCACATGCATGTAAATGTGGACGGTAGCTCAAAATATTGCATTTTCCACGGAAAATGTAAGGAGTGTCCGCCATTTTTTTTGTTTTTGCAGGGGGAAACTTGACCGTCACGTGACATTTGTGAATATAATATTAATCTGCTTTAAATCAGGTTACATGTTAGGCTCATCAAAATAAAAACTGATATCTGAGCTCTTCAGGACGAAAATGTTGTAAAAATATCAAACACATTGTAGTAGGCTACAAATTGTATTTTTAGATTCAACATCAATCAATACTTCAAATACATTTCAAATTAGAAATTCATTCTTTGTGAAACTGCTTAGTTAACTCTATGGAAGATCTTAAAGTCACTTCCTTTCATGGTGAAAAATATATCAATAGATTTGATAAAGGCAAAGGTTGTAGCTTGCTCATGAATATTCATTTCTCTGATAGGCTGAGATTGGATCATCAACAATAGGTAATCAATACAATACAGATCAAGTACTACATTCACCATGATAATAATAGGCTCAATGTAGATATGTCCCCTTTATTCATGTCAGAATATATGCCAAATATATATTACATATTACATGATTATTATTTTAGATTAGATGATATATATTATATATATATAATAACTGATTATATATAACAGATGTGTTAGTTTTGCACGCGACGTCATTTTTGCTCGTTATGTTTGGCAGTGAGATGATGATCATAAACTACAACCCACACAGAGACACTGAGGAATCAGACCATAACCCAAACCCAGGGAGGAGGTCCTCCTGGGTGAATGTGGTCCAGAAGGTGTGGATGTGTGTCAGTGTGTCTGAGGACCCTCCTACACCTGGGGACACACTGTAGAAGGACAGAGAGCCAGCAGGCCGGTCCAGATACACTCCTACTCTGGTAGAGACAGGGGGGGGGAGAGGGATGACTGTTCCTCTACCGTTGTAACAGACAGAGTAACGACCATCATCATAACAATCAAGTCTCCAGGACTTCTTGTTGAATCCAAGCCCGCTGTCATCATCCACTCCTCTCCGTGTGATTCCTCTGTATGTCACTCCTATCTCAACACCTCCTCTCCTCTCCACCTCCCAGTAACAGCGGCCAGTCAGATCCTCTCTACACAACACCTGGTCCTGGGAGTCAAATCTCTCTGGGTGGTCAGGATAAGACTGATCCTCTTCAACCCACTTCACCTTCCTGTGGTCCTCAGACAGAGAGAGACGTCTGCTGGCTGTGTTTGGGTCCAGTGTGAGTCCACAGGCATCTGACGGGAGAACAAGACATGATTAGGCGGCTGAAGGTTGGGTCGATTCCCGGTCCGGTCCGGTGCACCAGCCTAAACCGGTTTGATGTGATGCAAACCGACTGAATGGCATTTGTCATGAAGAGACAAATCAAAAAGTATCATCATCATCATCATCATCATCATCATCATCATCATCATCATCTACACAAACATTAACACGGAATGACAAATATATATTCTATGATAGGTACTATAGTGGAATAGTGTGCTGTGACTTTTATAAGCAATAGTACTTATAGTTTTTAAGATAATTAAAGTTAGTTAATTCAAATCCCATGTGTGTGTGAGTGGCTGTCAAAACACTGAAACCTACGTATAACGTATAAACTGCATCTACTCCCACAGTATTTACACTACATACACATTTCATACATCAAAATGTTCAGGATGATGAGCTCATTGATCTTATGAAATAGATAGCAATACTTTGCATACTTTTCAAGATATTAAACTTTTAAAGGTTCCAATACATTGTTATCAACTGAACAAACTGAGCTCACATACAGGCTGGAAATGAAGTGTTCATACCATAGAACTGGTTCATACATACTATACATACATATACATGTACACATAAGTACATATAAATACATATACCTAAACATCATGGTAACATTCATCGTATACATACACCCACAAACATATGTGAATATATGTATATATAAGTGCAAATGAGTAGACATACATATATACACACACAAAAGCATGTAATGGCAACGTACAAGTAACATTTCTTAATTATTATAATTATAATTTGTATTATTATTATAAAAAACAGCATCACTCCTAATAGAAATATTATTTTAGTTCAAATCTAATATGAAATGTATTAATTATATTATTGTAATTATAATGTTATGTCTAATATAATAACATGCATTAAATCATTATAATAATAGCAACAATAATAGCATTTAATCATGTTCTGAATATAAAATACACATATAATTACTAGGATTAATAATGTTGGTAATAGCATAATTATTATGTTCTCTTATGGCTAATATAATAATGATAGCAATAAAAATAATAATAATAACAATAATAATAATACCCAACAATATATTAATAATTGATTAAGTACAATTATTTATTATACTATTATTTATAATAGTAAATGTAACACCATATAATAACGGTGATGATAATAATAAAAATAACAATCATTTTTATAATAGAATACACATAATAACTATGATTATGTTAGCACATGATTGTTACTATAATGTTAGTATCATGATTATTATGATATGATTATGTCTAATAATAATAACAATACTATTAATAATCCTCATTATAACAATACTACCTATTGGATTTAGTTATTTTAATGCCACCTAGTGGAGGTGAGACCGAGTGCAGGTCAGGCTAATGAAGCGACAGGTGCAGCACTGGTGAAGAAACAGTTGTTGAGATATTCAACCGTATCCATGCGGTATCTTGCCCTACTAGTATCTGATATCTAGAAGCACTCACAGTAAAGGGCCATTTGATTTCCTTTCCACTTCAGGATGGAAAAGGTCTGTTTGGTTCATTTGAGTGGAGGTGAGGGAGAGACAGCAGGTTTTCAATTCATTTCTAACACACATCTCCTCATCTCCATCATCTCCGCCTCTACGTTGAAACCACCAAACTGTGAGTCACTTGATACGCTACGTTGGAGCTCGCCCTATACTGGCTCAGAAAACACTTTAAGACTAGCCACTACACCGTTTATACAAGGAGGATTCATTGGGATTGTTAGCAATATTATTATAAGATACATGAGGTCTTCATTCCTAGTAGGATTTGAATGAACGGACGCCACCTACTGCTGTGTGGACGGATGTGGTGGAATATGAACTATACACCACATACAATATATAAGCTGCTATGATATATAGTTAATTAAATACACCTTTGTATAAAGTATTTGCACCTAGAAATTGCTCCCTTCCTCTCTCCAATTAAAAGGTGTTAAGTTAGTCAGCATTGGCATCTCCACTGTAGCCAGGAAGTGTGGTACTGAGGCCATGCATCTCCTCACTTCTTTCTTGTGCAGATCCCTTAGTTGTCTTGCGTCCTTGCAGACATGTCCACTTCCCCCCATAGTGTAATACAAATCGAAATAGTGAGTGTGTGTTGTGATGAATTAAACTAAACAGACACTTACACTTCTTTAGAGCTGGTTTCAGCCTCCCCCCTCCACCATGCTCCACACTGGGGGGGAAACACAGTGAGAGCAGCATGTTGGCTTTAAACATGGAAACATTCACCTTCATCATCTGCTGGATCATCACTTTCTACACTACATGAGTTACAGTTACACTTAATTTAGCAGGCGGTTGAATCCTTGTAGGAGACATTGTCTCACTGAGTGGTGAGCAGTCCTCTCCATACCTGAGAGTGTCCAGTCTCCAGTGTGGATCCTCCAGTCCAGCAGAGAGCAGCGTAACTCCTGAGTCTCCTGCAGGGTGATTGTAGCTCAGGTCCAGCTCTCTCAGATGGGAGGGGTTGGAGCTCAGAGCTGAGGCCAGAGAAGCACAGCCTTCCTGTGTGACCAGACAGCCAGACAACCTACACACACACACACACACACACACACCTATTCTTACAAAACAAATCTTTATTTAGTAGGGATGTCCGATATTGGCTTTTTTACCGATAACTGATTATGTTCAACTCTTAATTTCCGATACCGATATCAACCGATACCGATATCAACCGATACCGATACCGATATATGCGGAAACTTTGAAATAATTCCAAACTTTGAAATAATTCCAAACCACCGACATAACTACAGCTAGCGTCCCACTACACGGCCGCACATGAGACGGCGCGGCGCGTTTGATGATGTCATCAAACCACGTCCTCACTTGAAACATAACAGATGTCTGAAATTATTTCAAACAAAGTGTTTATTTATTTCACACTGTCTTTGTACTAACAGAAAATGGTCGCTTGCATTCGACTCAGGACAATTAGAGCTTTCCAACAAGGTATAACATGCCATAGGCCACTTTAGTCATTTTGAGCTTTTTTAAAAACCGATACCGATATTTTCCGATATTGATTTTTTATGCCAATATCGGCCGATAATATCGGTGGGCCGATATTATCGGACATCCCTAATATTTAGGCGTGTGATTTCTAACTTTAATGGATGTAAATCTGTTAAATGTCTTCTGATGAGGAGCCTTGTGGTGGGACTGTTTGCACATTGAGTCCAACTGACCTGAGAGTCTCCAGTCTACAGTGTGGACTCCCCAGTCCAGCAGAGAGCAGCTTCACTCCTGAATCCTGCAGATCATTGGTACTCAGGTCCAGCTCTATCAGACTAGAGGAGTTGGAGCTGAGAACTGAGGCCAGAGCTTCACAGCATCCCTCTGACAGATGACAGACATTCAGCCTTCACACAAAATAAACAGCAACATGTTAGGAACTGTTTGAAATGTATTTAAATTAAAAACCTTTAATACTTTTTATATTATGAATGTTAATAAATTAGATCTTTAAATGTTAATAGATGTCACCAACATCAGTTAAAATATGAAACCAAGGTATCATTAAAATGTCCCAAAATCAGTTTTAAGAGGCTGTAATTAAACTTTCAATGTAACATAACAAACATGTAATATAACAAACACCTTATACTGTCATTAACAGACTAAGAATATAACATACACCTTATACTGTCATGCCAACACAAATATAAATATGTTGAGTTATTCCTATGAAGTGGACATATTTATTGTATTTATTTAGACCTGTGAACTTTTATGGATGTAAATCTGTTAACCTCTTAACTACCAGTGTCCCGTATACAGGGGACGGTGGGGGGGCACTATTACTATATACTGTGTTTATGTTCATATTCATTAGTTGTGTTATGACTGTGGTCATAGTTTTGTAGTCTGCTGTGTTTGTGTGTGTGGCTTTCCTTTTCCTTTTCAATCACATATGTAAATAGGAATGATGAGGATTGGTCGAGTGATTTCAGGCCCTTGACAGTGATTGGCTGCAGCAGGAAACCCCAAGAGAATATAAGGAGCCAAGATGGCCACCATTGAGGGGCAACCAGCATTTCCTCATCCTCCTCCTCTCCCAACCAGCCACACATCCTTTTGTGAAGTCCGTTGTTCTAGATTGGAAGTAGTTTTTGTTTGAATAGAAGGGGTGGACTGCCATTTCAGTTGATCTTGTTTTCTCCTGTTTTGTTAGTTAGGGAGGTAAGTCTATTGTCATTTGTTTTCTGAGGTTAGTGACTTATTTTCCAGATAGATTTGTTTTGGTTGTTGTTTTGGCCTTGGTCCACCCTCAAGCTGATACCTTAGTTATAGTTATTTGATCTCTGTGAGTTTTGTGAATAAATCCTTCTCTTTTCATTCAAATCTAAAACTTGTTGTAGTGGCTACTTGGGACTCGGGGAGGATGGGGCTCTAGTTATGCCCTAGGCACCCCTAGAATGGGGCATAACAGTTGTAAGAGTTATAAGCTGATATAATTAGACGTCATTTAGGAGGACCTTCTCCAACAAGGGGGCGGTAGTTAAGAGGTGTTAAATGTCTTCTGATGAGGAGCCTTGTGGTGGGACTGTTTGCACATTGAGTCCAACTGACCTGAGAGTCTCCAGTCTACAGTGTGGACTCCCCAGTCCAGCAGAGAGCAGCTTCACTCCTGAATCCTGCAGATCATTGGTACTCAGGTCCAGCTCTCTCAGACTAGAGGAGTTGGAGCTGAGAACTGAGGCCAGAGCTTCACAGCATCCCTCTGACAGCTTACAGCCATTCAGCCTTCACACAAAATAAATAATGTTAGGAACTGGGATGAAATGTTTCATTCATGTTAATGAATCAGATTTTTAAACCATCAATTATGTATATTGTGTTGTGTGTATTGTAATACATGTTATAAGTGAACCTACAGAGATGTTTTGGAAGCTTTGACCACTGGCAGCAGCCTCAGAAGACCCTCCTCTGAAGCAGAGTATTTCTTCAGGTCAAACACATCCAGCTCCTCTTCTGATGTCAGTAAGATGAAGATCAGAGCTGACCACTGAGCAGGGGAGATATATCCTGTAGGGAGACGTCCTGATGTCAGGTACTGTTGGATCTGCTCCACTAGAGAACAGTCGTTCAGCTCATTCAGACAGTGGAACAGATTGATGCTTCTCTCTGGAGAGAGATGTCCACTTATCTTCTCCTTGATGTAAGACACTGTTCCCTGATTGGTCAGTGAGCTACTTCCTGTCTGTCCCAGCAAACCTCGTAGGAGAATCTGATTGGTCTCCAGAGAGAGGCCCAGGAGGAAGCGGAGGAACAAGTCCAGGTGTCCGTTCTCACTCTGTAAGGCCTTGTCCACAGCACTCTGGTAGAGGAGGAAGAGGTCATCTCTCCTGGAGGTTGGTTGTTTTTGTGAGAGCAGATTGACACCAGTGTTTCTGAAGGACAGAAAGACATAAAGGGCAGCCAGAAACTCCTGGATGCTCAGATGGACAAAGCAGAAGACCTTGTCCTGGTACAGCCCACACTCCTCTTTAAAGATCTGGGTGAACACTCCTGAGTACACTGAGGCGACTCTGATATCGATGCCACACTCTGCCAGGTCTGCCTGGTAGAAGATCAGGTTGCCTTTCTCCAGCTGGTTGAAAGCCAGTTTTCCCAGAGAAACAATGATCTCCCTGCTCTCTGAACTCCAGTGTGGATCTGTTTCAGCTCTCCCATGATACTTCCTGTCCGCCTGTATGGACTGAACCTTCAGGAAGTGGATGTACATCTGAGTCACAGTGTTGGGCATCTCTTCTCCACTCTGGGATGTTGTGAAGAGGTCCTCCATAACTGTAGCAGAGATCCAACAGAAGACTGGGATGTGACACATGATGTGGAGGCTTCGTGATTTCTTGACATGGGAGATGATTTTCCTGACCAGCGTCTCATCACTGAATTTCTTCATGAAGTATTCGTCCTTCTGTGGGTCGGCGAAGCCTCTCACCTCTGTCACCATGCCAACACACTCAGCAGGGATCTGATTGGCTGCCGCAGGGCGTGTGGTTATCCAGATGCGAGCAGAGGGAAGCAGGTAACCCCAGATGAGGTTTGTCAGCAGCACGTCCACCGAGGTCGGCGCTGTGACATCAGTCCAGATCCGGTTGTTCTGGAAGTCCAGAGGAAGTCGACACTCATCCAGACCATCCAAGATGAAGACAACTTGGAACCGGTCGTATCTGCAGATTCCTGCTTGCTTGGTCTCAATAAAGAAGTGATGAAGAAGTTCAACCAAGCTGAACTCTTTCCCTTTCAGTAAATTCAGCTCTCTGAAAGTGAAGGGAAATGTGAAGTGTATGTCCTGGTTGGCTTTGCCTTCAGCCCAGTCCAGAGTGAACTTGTGTGTTAAGATGGTTTTACCAATGCCAGCCACTCCAGTTGTCATTATCGTTCTGATTGGTTGATCTTGTCCAGGTAAGGGTTTAAAGATGTCTTCACATTTGATTGGTGTTTCCTCCTGGGCTGGTTTCCTGGAAGCTGTTTCAATCAATCTGACCTCATGTTCCTTGTTGACATCTCCACTGTCTCTCTCTGTGATGAAGAGCTCTGTGTAGAAGTCATTCAGATCTGTTGGTTGTCCTGCTTTAGCGATTCCCTCAAACACACGCCTGAACTTCTCCATCAGATGAGACCTGAATTTATGTTGGCACTCAACAGCAACAGATCCTAAATGAGAAAACCACAGAAGACATCAGTTAATGGATGGTGCCGTCTAACGTCAATATTTACTAAATGACATTTATTGTTTCATTACTTGATTACTTGAACATATTTCAGGATTATTTTGATATTTCCACAGCAATATGATTGGTGTAATGACAGTAGTAGTATTATAAATATCTTATAACCTGCTAAGTAGCGCTATCATTGTTGTGTACCAGAGGAAAGTTACTTGTTATGCTGATATAACAAGATAGTGTTGCATCTCTTCCACTGAGTTATTCTGCTGTTGATCTGCACTATATTGTTTAACATGATTTAACCTGATATCCCCACAATAACCCTACATATCTGGATCAAACCATTTAACCTGATATCCCCACAATAACCCTACATATCTGGATCAAACCATTTAACCTGATTCCCCCACAATAGAAATCTCCTATGATCTAATTTAGTTCAGTTCACACTTTTCAGAAATGTGGACAGTGTGCTTCGTCTTCTGAGTCTCTTGTTTTCAAAATAAAAGTCTCCATTGTTTTCAAAATGAGAGCCTTCTGTTTTGAAGCTAACAGTATCTTCTGCTATTCCAAAAAATAATTTCTTCTTCTTCTGAGTATCTTTCCTGTTTTCAAAATAAGAGCCTCTTACCGGCCCACAGTGTGTCGGCCAGTTCCTCCTGGTTCATCTCCATCAGGCAGAGCTTTGTGATGTCTACCACTCCCTCTATGGCGCGCCTCCTCTGCTCCTCTTTCTTAGCGTCCTCCTCCTCCCTCTGACTCTCTGAGCATTGTGGGTAATCTGGGAAGAGACCCCTCCAGAGCTTCTTCAGCTCCTTGTCTAGAAAAGTGTGTGCGTCCTCCTCAGCCCTCTGGAGCAGAACAAACATCAATGAGAACTTGACGAACTCACTGAGGACATCAGAAGCATCTGTCCTCGATTCACGTCCCGCTGGTCTAAAGAGGGAAGCCTGGAGACCATCAGCACCACAAGAGATGCTTTCTAATGTTCATGTAGAGCTGGAGTCAAATGTCTTGTTGGACCTTTACACACCTTGATCAGCTCTGTTTGATACTGCTGTACAGACTGAGCACTGGTAACCTTTGACCTCTCCTGGTGTCGTCTGTGGACACACACACACACACACACACACACACACACACACACACACACACACACACACACACACACACAAACTTATATTTCTGTTGACTTCTCAACATCCTACCAGTAGAGTCTGATAACCAACTGGTCTGTTTTCATTGTCTGTTTGAAACTCCTACCTCTCCTCTCTGGAGGGGCGGCCATCGTTAAATTCAGGAGGTTTATCCATAGACCGGTCACTCTTCATGGAGACACAGCTGGGTCCAGGGGAGTCTGCTCTCTCCTGCTGGACTCTTCTAGAAATACAAGAACCAGGATTTATGGACATTCGATAGATGCTATATCTTTATAATGTCTGATAAATCCTTACCTCTTCTCAATAGACTGATTTCCATCTTTAAACTGATCAGGTAAACTCATAGACCAGCCACTCTTCATGGAGACACAGCTGGGTCCAGGGGAGTCTGCTCTCTCCTGCTGCTCTGGGCTTCAACACAACACACACACAGCTTTTACTCAGACTAATGATGGTGTGATGATATATCACTGCTGAGCTCTGAGATGGACAACAGTCACAGACAGTTGGATATCCTCTTCTTACCTCTTCTTCTTCTTCTTCTTCTTCTTCTTCTTAGCTCTGCTGTGGCGGCCATGTTCCCCAGACAGAGTGGTTTTAGAGGGAGGACCCCCCTCCTCTGTCTCCTCATCCATAGTAGACTGGAGACCTGGACACAAACACAACTACGTATTGTTTAGATTTTATTTGAGGATTGCATCAAAGTGCATGCGCAGCAGTACCTCCAGCAGGTGTCTGCCTGCCCAGTTCACCTAGTTAAAGGAGTGAGGTGTAGCAGCAGGTGTGGTTTGGAGTGACGCTACAATGGCGAGGTGCGCTGCACTATGGAGCAACGTCTGCGCCACCTCAGGACATTTCTAGTTCCCTGCAGAGGCAGGCAGGTGTGACCTGTGAAGCACTGTGACGCTACACCGCCACACCTAACACTGACAACATGGAGAGCTGGAGACCTCCTTGATGCACTCTTCTAGGAAGGCTGAATTTATCCAGACAGAGAGATGAACCGCTTGTTATTAAGGATTGCAAGTACATGTTGTTTTATTGTGTCATATGTATAAGAACATTACAGCAGCACTAAGACGCCATATAATCATACGCTTTATATTCTTATGTATGAAAGTACACACATGCAACTTCATTATTGTATATAACCTATAGCCTACTATTGTACATACTTTATACACAAATTAAAATGTTTCAAATATAACCCTATAAAGGCGTACTTATATATGAAGGCCTACATGACTTCAAGTCTGTTTGTGTCAGGATATTTTAGACTACTCTCAAATGAAAATACAGTATATGCAGGTAACTTCAGAATCGTTTAATCATCGTAGGTGAGGTTTTACTGGCGGTCTTCCAGTTGCATTACACGTATTTGGCCAGCAGATGGCGCCAGTTTGCGTTTCGAAAAACTCAAACACACTAACAGACTTAACTGAATAAAATACAGATTAAACTGACTTAACATAGACTGTATAAAATACAGGTTAAACTGACTTAACATAAACTGTATAAAATACAGGTTGAACTGACTTAACATAGACTGTATAACATGCAGAATAAACTGACTTAACAGACTGTATATAATACAGGCAATGTTAAGAATAAATAGTATATGTATCAACAGGCTGTAATATCCACACATAGCCACTAGGGAATAGAAACAAATATATAAGCTGTATTAACCGCACCTGGCCACCAGATGGCAGCACACATAATACACTGGGGGCGGGCGTTCAACACTAGCCAATCAGAGCATATTATGCGTCATAGAGGCCACGCCTGCCCAGGTACTACCAAACCACACAAGCGGGGGGAAGTAGTGATGGCTCGTTCGCGAACGAATCAGTTCGAACGAACGACTCTTTAAAGTGAACAAACTGACCTCATTCGCCGCTCTCGTTCGACTCGTTCGTCGTCGTTCGTCTCGTTCGCTGAGTCGCTGACGCGCTGCTGATTCGCGGCGCTGATTCGCGAGTCGCGAGTTGTTCCCTGACTGTGATTGACTCGAGGACTGAGACGTCACGACTCACGAGAGCCAGCCAATCGCATTTAAATATCAGTGAAATGGTAAATGCATGCTGTCTTTGTATTTCCCTTGTCATGCCAGATTAATACAATATTTGAACGTCTCGTCAATCTGTCTCGTTGCACGCGACCCGGCCGGGACCCCCACCTTGGTGGATCTTGATCTTGAGTGGGGGTGGCCAATGGCCATCTTCACAATAGTAAATAAAATATGCCCAGAATAAACACAACTGTACATCATTAACTTTTAAACTCATCATTGCTAAATCAAGTCTATTATCTTGCTGATATATTAAACATCCAATAATCTACTACGCCCCCCCCCCCCCCCCCCCCGCATCCCGCTGCGTTTGGTTTGTCTAACTTTACCTTGAATTGGGGGAATGGGGCATTTTGATCCTGACATGTCATTATGCATACATTAAATAAATCTGTTGAACTCAAATTAAATACATATGTTAACATATTCAACCAGACACAATGTTGTATTTGCTATTATTCACACATTTATTAACACCATCAACCCCCCTCCCCCAGTTGGTTTGTCGGAGTTGAACTGTATGATCTCTGAACTGTAACTTTGGTTTGTCGGAGTTCAACTGTAACTTGATCTCTGAATGGTAACTTAACTGCATTCGTGATTCGTTTGAATGTTGTGAACGAGGGAGGAGCCGAGTCGGTCAGACTCGGCTGGCATTCGCGATTCGCGAATGAGAACGAGGGACAGAGGGAGGAGCTGAGTCTGAACGACTCAGTGAATGATTCACCGCTACCGGAAACACGACTGAACGAACAAACGAATGAACGACTCTTTTTGGCGAACTGAGCGATGCAAACTGATTCGCGCAAACGAATCATGAAATCCATCACGATACTGCATATTTTGGTATCGATCCGATACCAAGTAAATACGGGCCAGTATCGCCGATATCGATACCGATACTTTTCAATAAATAAGGTGGATGCGTCATTGAATTGCTAAATCTCAATTAATTTTCATGACCTTAAGTGTTTTTTGTGATGTTTCCTTTTTTATTATTAAATAGTTAAAACCTAGGACAGAATGAGAACAAAGTTTATAATTAAATAGAAAATGCTTTATTATCATGTTTTTTGCTTTGCGTCACGTGACTCGCGTGACGGCGCAACATCTAAACACAAGAGGGGGGGGGGGGGGGGGAACAAAGTGTGCTCTGTGCCGACACAGGAGCGGCGAGTCTGGTGACCTGGCTGTTTCCTCTTTGCCGAAACCGCAGCATTGCAAACAAGAGTTGTAGAAAAGCCCCCAAAGTTGGGACATACCGGGGCAATTGCTCTGTCGCTAGCTTAGCCACTTTTTAGAGTTTAACACGGTTTTAAACTCGTCGGTGACGCAAGAAGTCACGTGACGTCTTAAGCTCCATTGCTGTGTCCTATGTACCTGTGGTTTAACCTGCAGCTGCGTTTTACCTTGATCTCAATTGCTGTGTCTTCAGAGAAATTCACATCAGACACTAGAGGGCGTATTTTGTGCGTGTTAGTCTAGTCTCGAAACGGACATGGTTTTAGAGGAGACTAAACCAGTTTGCAGGATGAAACAAGGCTCCATTATAACCGACACACACAGAATTAGTTTTATTAATTATTATTAGTAGTATTAATAATAATGTATGATACATTTACACTTATTACGCCAGATAGGCCTTCAGTACAATAACAATATTGGACATTTGGAATGAGCAGTGATATTTCACGGCTCACGGGGCTCAGGTCTCGGTCGTGCGTCCGCTCAGCAATAGCATTACGCGCTTCAACTTTCAAGCGCTTCCATAAATTCTTTAAATGTGCCGCTGCTCGGTCTTCTGCTGGAAGATCTACTGTTAAATGAGAGATCATCCCAAACAGACTTTCTTCGGAGCGTGGTGGTGGTGTCTTTATAGCATCTTCCACCGTGTCCACAACACCTCGAATGCAGTACAATAAATATAACTTCTGCTCCTCGTTATAGTTCTCTATCCGAGACATGTTCATCCTAACTACCCTCTCCTTTTCCGAGAATTTATAGGCGTGGAATTACCCTAATTACTCGCATATTAATTCGTCTTCAATAAATTAATTAATCACGTTTGCATGCACACCAAGAGAAAAAAATGACAAGTAATTGATTGATTGACGTAGGTGAGGGCAGATTCAGATTCCAGACTCAGATTTCCACAAAAAGTAGGCTAGACTATTTCATAATATATTTCAACATTATTTGCGTTTTATTATATTAAAGTTCACTTTACATTCCCATTAAGTTTTTGTTGGTAATTATAGCACAAAATGCATCCAACATTAAGTTAAGACTGCGTCTGCTGGAGTATAACGAGAAATCAGAGTACTTGCGGTTTAACCCGAGTTTAACTAGGAATCAGCTGATCCTGTGTCGGTCAGTACACAGCAATCAGGTTTAACTTCGTGCGCAGCTGCGTGTTAAACTCCAAAACCTCAGTTTTAAGGAGTACGGTTTTAAACCGCAGCACAGCTAACGCAATGCTAACTGACAGAGCAATTGGCCCACCTAGTCTAGTTCAGCCCCTGAACTAACGCCAGATACAGTATACTTCCAGTGTCTTCACTACAAGAGTGGAACTTAAAGTAAAGAATCGATCCCAACAGGCTAGTATCGATCCGATACCGATACCGACTTGGTATCGATATTATCGATATTTGGATCGATCCGCCCACCACTAGCAGAAACCCTAGAGGCTGCGTATCTGTATATCCGGCTAAGGGTCGCTCCACGCGTGAATTTTACAATTCCCCTCCATTTGCTTCATAGATAATAGACCTAAAGTTAATAAAGTGAGTTAAAAGCGATCCTGTGTCGGCGGCCTTCTTCCTCAAAGAACAGCACAACAGTAATCTGACTTAACATAGATTGTATAAAATACAGGATAAACTGACTTAACATAGACTATAAAATACCCCCCACCCCCCTACTGCACTCTAGGAAGTTGGAGCACATTCAGACAAGAGATTTATTTTATCAACGTAATAAAACATTACATTATTGTCTTCATATTGTTTTACTGACCTTATAATGTTTCCGGACTGTCGGGTGGAGAGGTTAAAATGTGTTGGTCTTTGTCTCCAGATAGAGAGACGTGGATCCACATCATGTGACTTTGGTTTCCTGAACAAGGTGTGTAAACACACACACGCCAATACAATATGTTCAATTCAGCAAAGGCTGTACTCAATGACTTCCCAAGGAGGAACAGGCTCTATAAAGACCGACCTATAAACCTATTACAGACCACGTCTGTGTCTGCTTGGCAACAGCAGACATAGGAGTCGGAGCCGTTTGGTACGAGTTGATGCAGACCAGAGGATTGCTATCATCCAGAGGTTTTCACCTCCTGTTTTAGAGGGCTTCAGTACCTTCTCTTGAATCTCACACAACACAGATGACCCTAAAGGAGACCCTAATGAGATCATATTGTTGTCCTCACCTGATAATGTTTCCGGAGAGGTTAAGAGGTGTCTTCCGGTGTTTAAAGTGCTGTTTGTCTCCAGAAAGAGAGAAGTGGTTCCACGTCTTGTGACTTTGGTTTCGGTTTGAAAATGTGCTGAGCAAGGCATGTACACACACACACACACACACACACACACACACACACACACACACACACACACACACACACACACACACACACACACACACACACACACACACACACACACTTCTGTGTTATCCATCAGAACCGCCCCCCCCCACCCCATATGAGCCAAACCTCTGGTACAGTTTAAAACGTTGTCCAGTTTAAACGCCGTGTCTCCATTTCGGTGTTATATCCGCTATATAAAAGGCTCATCCACGGTGTACTCTGGCGTGTCTTGGGAGTGATTCCACAGGCGGTCTACTGAAGGTAGAAATAGACCACATATAATGTTTCACAACACGTTCATCAAAGGTCAAACCCGCAGTTTGCGTCCACACGAAACACCGTCACACACCGATATTACGTCTACTTGATGTGACCGTGACGTCATGACTTAAGAGATAAAAAACCAAACGGCAACAGTGAAAACCGCTGAAGCTCCAGCTCACATGGAGGAAACGGTGTGCATGAGCATGAGGAAGAGAAATACACACGCTTGTCCACACAAACAGAGCTAATGAGCAGATAGCACATAGCAGCAACACACAGCAGACAGCGGGACGCCGCGGCTGTAACACATTCAACCATGTGAGCCCATCCCATGAGGAGGTCAGTAGTGCTGTTGGACTGACGGTCTGTGCGGGCGGAGGGTCGTGAGGAGACGAGACGCTGAGACGCGTCGTTTCAGACCACGGAGGTCACGGTGATCACCTGGCCGACATCATGAATGAACGTATGCGTGACGCCGTCCGGACCGCGACCACGTGGCGTAGAAACACGTCGACTTGTTTCGGCGGCTGGACCTGGCGACACGTCAGCTGGCGGTCCAGCAGCACCTGGCGGACACTTTGAATGACGGACCGTCCGTTCAGACTCTGGGCTCCGTCTCACAACCACAACTCGTCTTGTTGTCCGTGGTGTTAAGAATAAATAATAGTATATATCAACAGGCTGTAATATCTACACATAGCCACTAGGGAATAGAAATAAATATATAAGTTGTATTAACCGCACCTGGCCACCAGATGGCAGCACACATAATACACTGGGGGCGGGCGCTCAACATTAGCCAATCAGAGCATATTATGCGTCATAGAGGCCACGCCTGCCCAGGTACTACCAAACCACACATCCGGGGGAAGGCAGAAACCCCCAGGCAGCGTATCTGGACAGATATACAGCTAAGGGGAGCTCCACGCGCGTGAATTTTACAATTCCTCTCCATTTGCTTCATAGATAATATACCTAAAGCTAAACAAATAAAGTGAGTTAAAAGCGATCCTGTGTCGGCGGCCTTCTTCCTCAAAGAACAGCACTACAGTGGCTTGGTGTGAAGATGTCGGTGTGTTCAACGGTGTTATGAACGTTAGGTCCAGGCCTACTGTTGGTCCTGGCCTCGGCCGTCAGGACTGTCGTTATAACAGACTACAGCGTTGTGTTCAAAGTGTCCTCCACAAAGTGGTGTGCTGGACGGGTTCAGTTCCGTGTTGTTGCGTCCATAATACTGGTGTGGTCTCATAGCCTAGAACTCTAGACACCCCCTAGCGGCAGCAAATTTATTTGGCAGCTAGGTAGGTCTAGCACGGCTCCGTCGGCTTTTTGGTGCTGGAAACACCAAGTATGTCTGACCAATCACAGTGTGAGGGGCGGAGTCGAAAGCCGGGCTACCATGACGACAGAGTTGCGACGGTTCCGTGTTAGAGGTAAACAATGGCTGCTGCTGCTGGCGAACGGTTGTCTTTCCACTCGGCTTTGGCCGCGACTCTTCAAGACTTGAAGTTAACATTTTATTTGAGAAAAGAACAAAGAACGGCACTGAAGTCTTTCCTCGAAAAGAAAGATGTATTCTGAGTTTTAATTAATTACGTAGTCAGAGCCGTCGCTCTGACTACGTCACCTTCTTCGTTGCTCTGATTGGTTGTAGCGCTATCCTATTGCGTGCAGAGGGAACTTGAAAGACAACCGTTTATCCCGCCCACAATGGAGCTGAGCCAGACCTTACATCTTTCTGATGTGGGTCTGGCTTGCCAGGCTAGAGGTCTCACTGACTGCACAACAATATGACAATGTTTTGAGGACCATCTCATTTATATAATGTGTATGGTGTACATTTATGACATGAATATAATTCAATGAAACGGACGGCTTCTCTTTTACTGCATTTTATGGACAAAACGCTGTTAGTAGGAAATCAGCTGTCAAACGGGGGTCACAAAGTTGCAATGCATTACTATCGGAATAAACGTCGACTAGGCAATGGCGACCTGGTAGCAGAGAGTTTCAAACAAACTGATTCATAAAATGTCCTCAAAATCCATCAGATGTTGTAATCTTAGTCAGCCACAACAAACAGGACCACCTGCAGGACTCATATGGGTGCAGTTGTCATAATCCAATGAGCATGGTGCCATCTCATCTCCAACTGTCTCCATTGAGAAACATCACACAGTTGGTCTCAGGATTGAATTGACCTTTTTATTTGACCTTTTCTGATACATTTATATATTCATTAAATATGTGCCACTGGCCTGAGTCTACTACAATAACTTCACAAGAAGAAAAAGCTAAAAATAAGTTCACTTCTAAAAGTGAGTCAGTGAGACTGTCCACAGTCTCTGGCTGTCCTCCTCCTGTCCACTATCTCTGGCTAATCAGGTAATCAATACAATAATGAACCGATCATCAACAATAGGTAATCAATACAATACAGAACCAAAGCTTAAAACACATAATAGTAAACCATTGGTTATTGGTTTCAATAACTGATTATATATCATATATGATATATATTAACTTAATTAACGGATGTGTTAGTTGCGTGCGCAACGTCATGTTTGCTCGCGATGTTTGGCGGTGAGATGATGATGATCATAAACTACAACCCACACAGAGACACTGAGGAACCAGAAACAGACCATAACCCAAACCCAGGGAGGAGGTCCTCCTGGGTGAATGTGGTCCAGAAGGTGTGGATGTGTGTCAGTGTGTCTGAGGACACTCCTACACCTGGGGACACTTTGTAGAAGGACAGAGAGCCAGCAGGCCGGTCCACATACACTCCTACTCTGGTGGAGACAGGGAGGGGGAGACGGATGGATGTTGAACTACCGTTGTACCAGGCAGAGTAACCACCATCATAACACTGAAGACTCCAGGACTTGTTGTTGTGTCCAAGCCAGCTGTCATCACCCCCTCCTCTCCTTGTGATTCCTCTGTATGTCACTCCTATATCAACACGTCCTCTCCTCTCCACCTCCCAGTAACAGCGGCCAGTCAGAACCTCTCTACATAACACCTGCTCCCAGGAGTCAAATCTCTCTGGGTGGTCAGGATAAGACTGATCCTCTTCAACCTTCATCACCTTCCTGTGGTCCTCAGACAGAGAGAGACGTCTGTGGGCTGTGTTTGGGTCCAGTGTGAGTCCACAGGCATCTGACGGGAGAACAAGACATGATTAGGGGCTGAAGGTCGGGTCGATTCCCGGTTTTCCGGTCCGGTCCAGTGCACCAGCCTAAACCGGTTTGATTGGATGCAAACCGACTGAACCGGCATTTGTCATGAAGAGACAAATCAAAAAGTATCCCAGATCCAACTTGTATTGTGTTAGTAATCAGCAGGATGACCACGTGATGAACATTATATGATGTGTAGTGGATGTTGATAGGAAATAAAATCCAAGCTGAGCTCACATACAGGCTGGAAATGAAGTGTTAATACCATAGAACTGGTTCATACATACTATACATACATATACATGTACACATAAGTACATACATATAAATACATATACGTACCTAAACATTGTAACATTCATCGTATACATACACCCACAAACATATGTGAATATATGTACACATAAGTGCACATGAGTAGACATACATATATACGCACACAAAAGCATGTAATGGCGGCGTACAAGTACAATTTCCTCAGGAATTTAAGGTTTTCTAGTTATTAGCATTATAATTATAATTATATTATCATTTTTATTATAAAAAACAGCATCACTTCTAATAGTATTGTAGTTCAAATCTAATATGAAAGTCTTGTATCATTAATCATTAATTAATATCATTAATATTATAATTATAATGTTATGTCTAATATAATAACATGCATTAAAATAATCAAAATAATAACAGCAACAATAATAGCATTTTATCATGTTCTGAATATAAAATACACATAATTACTAGGATTAATAATGTTAGTAATAGCATAATTATTGTTCTCTTATATCTAATATAATATAGCAATAATAATAATAATACCCAACAATATATTAATAATTACTTTATTATGAATCATATTTCTTAATAACTATAGAAATATTATTTATAATAGTATGTTTGATGATAATAAAAATAACAATCATTTTTATAATAGAATACACATAATAACTATGATTAATATTGTTAGTATCATGATTATTATGATATGATTATGTCTAATACTAACAACAATACTACTAATAATACTCATTATAACAATACTACCTATTGGATTTAGTTATTTTAATGCCACCTAGTGGAGGTGAGACCGAGTGCAGGTCAGGCTAATGAAGCGACAGGTGCAGCACTGGGCAAGAAGCAACGCCTGAAGGATTGAGATATTCAACCGTATCCATGCGGTATCTTGCCCTACTAGTATCTGATATCTAGAAGCACTCACAGTAAAGGGCCGTTTGATTTCCTTTCCACTTCAGCAGGGCTCCAGACTAACTTTTTACATTGGTTGCACTGGTGCGCCTAACTTTTTCATTTAGGTGCACCAGCACATAATTTAGGTGCACCCAAAAATGTTCACCACGCCTTTTGCCTCCGCAATAATACATTTGAAGCGTTTTGTCAGTTCCATACACATTGGTAATTTCTTAACACATTATGTAAATTATTGTAAACAGGAATAAAGGTGCAGATAAATGTTTTTTTTTATTTAAATCACTGTATAAACAAGAAATCACAATAACCTCAATTGTGATGTTTAAAGTGCTTGACAAACTCAAATAAATAAATCTAACTCAAATAACTTAACAAAAGTGTGCACTGCCTTGAACAGACATATTTTTTTCAAAGCGGATTTACATTTAACTCGTTCTTTTTCATAAGGATGATCTGGGACTTAAATTTAAAATTTAGTAAAAGGTAGTTCTTGTTATATATATATATATATATATATATATATATATATATATATATATATATAAAATAAGCAGTGTTACATTTTATTATCCTTTCTGACTCCTCTCACTGCTTCTGTTTGCCGCTGCTCTGCTGGCTGTTGCGTACGTAGAAGACTACATTACCCACAGTCCACACGGTGTGACGTCAACTGCCGGTGTTCGCTAGTTTTCTATTCAAAGTGTATTTTTAATATATTGAACGTGTCGTGTGTCCAAATTCAACACTGCACTTTTCTGGGTCCCGATACATCCGCAGAGTGCGACGAACGGCCGTCTAGATAATGGACGAGATTATCGCAGACGGCAGACAGACAGAGAGTCCTGCCTTATAGTTAGTTACATTGCAGACATCGCGTCCTGCCGCAAAGTGTGCTCTCTGTTTACGACACGTGTGACAGCTGACAAAACGAAGGATCAGGCTTAGCTCCATGCTCAATATAGCCGTTACCGATCAGTAAAAAAATGCCTTGAACGGCCCGAGTCCGAGTCTTTGAGATCGGATCGGGACCGCATTCACCGAAAAACAATATCAGGGTCAGAGCCAATCAGAGGCAGAGTAGGGCACATCAGAGCCAATCAGAGGCAGAGTAGAGGCATGTCTTCACAGAACGCAGGTGGGGAAACAAAATAACGCTCCACACAGACAGCTTAATGTCAGGCGCACCGGTGCGACCAATGAAAATGTTTTGTCGCACTCGACAGATTTTTGGTCGCATGTGCGACCAAAATGGTCGCACTCTGGAGCCCT
Source organism: Merluccius polli (assembly GCA_030340625.1). Taxonomy (NCBI): domain Eukaryota; kingdom Metazoa; phylum Chordata; class Actinopteri; order Gadiformes; family Merlucciidae; genus Merluccius; species Merluccius polli. The sequence continues at coordinate 39,468 of JAOPHQ010002681.1, read as the reverse complement.
GTTCAGGATGGAAAAGGTCTGTTTGGTTAATTTGAGTGGAGGTGAGGGAGAGACAGCAGGTTTTCAATTCATTTCTAACACACATCTCATCTCCATCATCTCCGCCTCTACGTTGAAACCACCAAATTGTGAGTCACTTGATACGCTACACTGGAGCTCGCCCTATACTGGCTCAGAAAACACTTTAAGACCACTACACAGTTTATACAAGGAGGAGTCATTGGGATTGGTAACAATATTATTATAAGATACATGAGGTCTTCATTCCCCGTAGGATTTGATTCAACGGACGTCACCTACTGCTGTGTGGATGGATGTGGTGGAATATATGAACTATACACCACATCAAATATATAAGCTTTTATAATATATAGTTCATTAAATAAGCCTTTGTATAAAGAATTTTGCACCTAGAAATAGCTCCCTTCCTCTCTCCAATTAAAATGTGTTAAGTTAGTTAGCATTGGCATCTCCACTATAGCCAGGAAGTGTGGTACTGAGGCCATGCATCTCCTCATCATTCTTGTGCAGATCCCTTAGTTGTCTTGCATCCTTGCAGACATGTCCACTTCCCCCCATAGTGTAATGCAAATGAACCTGGCCTTGGCCATCGCCAGGTCACTCCCCTCACCTTTTGTTTCCCTTGTTGTTACTGCCCACGATGTGAAAGTGTCCCTATAAGAGTCATGTCCACCCATTGCAATGCCCTCCTAGCTGGCCTACCAGCTTGCTCGATAAAACCACTGCAAAAAGTCCAGAACGCGGCGGCGCGTTTGGTCTTTAAGCAACCCAAAAGAGCACACGTCACGCCTCTGCTCACTGACCTACACTGGCTACCGGTGGCTGCCCGAATCAAACACAAGTCACTGTCTCTTGCCTACAGAGTGATTTCAGGGTCTGCACCTACCTACCTAAACTCAATTATAATGGCTTACACCCCTGCCCGGGCGTTGCGCTCATCACAACAGCACCGACTGGCCTCGCCCTCCTTAAACACAAGGCGATCTCAGTCGAGATCATTCGCATCTGCAGTTCCCCAATGGTGGAACAAGCTACCAGTTGCTACAAGAGCAGGGGCGTCCCTCCCTGTCTTCAAGAAGCTCTTAAAAACCCTTCTCTTCCGAGAGCACCTGAAACCATGTTGAATAATGAAGCCATGATGTTCACTCTGTTCACTGTTATTGAAGCTATGTTGATCACTCTTATGCTATTGAAGTTGAATCGCATTTGTCTTTAATGTTCTATAGTAACCATGTCAAATCTTAGTTACTGAAACTTGATTGTCTTCCTCAATTGTAAGTCGCTTTGGATAAAAGCGTCTGCTAAATGTAATGTAATAATGTAATTGTCTCTCTGAAGAGGTTTGGTTAATGCTCCCATGTGTCTTCCCATGATCATGGCTTAAATCAAATACTTGAACTTAATAAAAATAATCCATTGCATTTATATAGCGCCTTTCAATAACCCAAAGCGCTTTACATAGTGTGTGTGTGTGGGGGGGAGATATGACACCTCATCCGCTACCAGAGTGTAGCACCCACTTGGGTGATGCACAGCAGCCAGTATGCGCCAGAACGCTCACCACACACTGGCTCAGTGGAGAGGTGAGGAATGAAACTGACCAATTAGAGACCAGGGGATGATTAGGTGGCCATGTTGGTACAAGAGCCGGGTTGGGAATTTGGCCGGGACACCGGGGTTAGCACCCCTACTCTTGCGATGAGTGCCACGGGATCTTTTAGTGACCACAGGGAGTCAGGACCTCGGTTTAACGTCTCATCCGAAAGACGGTGCTCTAGACAGGACGGAGTCCCCGTCTCCATCTCCATCTCCATCCCGGGGCATTGGGGATCTAACAGAGGCCAGAGGGATGAGCACCCCTACTGGCCCTCCAACACCACTGCCAGCACCACCTGGTCTCCCATCCAGAGATGGACCAGACCAGTCCCCGCTTAGCTTCCAGAGAAACCAGCAGTGCAAGGCAGGTAGCCATGGTGCTGGCTACCTGCCACTTACTTACTTAGACTTCAATGAAGTGTCCATCTAAATCATGGTTTCTCAACGGGGACGGTACCGCGTTATAAACATTTTGGGGGGCGTTATAAACATTTTGGGGGGTGCTGGACGCGTGAGGGCTGGTATGGGGGCGCTCAGGCACGAATGGGGGCGCCACAATTTGGCTTGTACAAAGTTCATTTGAACTCTACATTTTAAACTTTCATGGTTTCCCAACTAAAAATAAAGCTGCTGTCTGAGACCAAGAACCCGAGTCTGCTGCTTCCACTGGGTAAAAGGGAGTAAACCCCGACGTCGCCCCTGGAGATCTCCCCTCTGCTCCCTGATCACGATCGGACAAGCCGAGCAGGAACGGTCTCCATAGTAACGCCCAAAAAAAACCACCACAGCAGCAGCGAAACCCGGGAAACACAAACGCTACTTTTAACAGCTGTCACCTCATCTTCGCGGGCTAAAACTTAAATAACCAATGAAAACGTACACAAGCATGATAATGTAACCACGTTTAATCACACACAACATTACAATCAAATAGGGATGCACCGAATATTCGGTAACCGAATATATTTGGTATTCGGTGGAATGAGTGAAAAACAAGGCCGAATATATTAAATATTAGCGCCGCGTTTTAATGACGCAAGCAAACAACGTGCAGTTACGCAGCGCGTTTTACTGACGCAATCAAAGAACGTGCAGTGACGCGGTAAACATAAACAAAGATGTCGGCAGTGTGGAGATATGTCAAAGTTACGGAGAACGAAAAAAGAATTGCGGTTTGCAGCCGAAATATAAAGTATAGTGTAAGTAAGGGATAATGCACGACGAAAAGAATGGACTTCGCAGAAGCAACCGTCCTCTGCTTCGCGTCGGACGGTTCACGCCTCCGCGTCGTCCATTAATTTCTGTTAATGGACACCCCGAAGGGCATTATCCCGCTTATACCATGGTCACTCACAAAAGAAAGAAATATTTAATCAATTAATAATACTTTAATGCGTTTTAGAGTTAAAGCGGACTATTTAATATCTTATATAAACTACCCAATTTAATATTTTATATCACATTACAACTAAAATAACCTTTCCATGTTGTTTACCAGTTTCTCCAGTTAAGTAATGTACAAACATGACCTATTATATGTCTCAAAAACATACATTGTGGAGGCAATGTTTAAAATCAATGCTTTAATTTCCTGTACAATGGTCAGATTTGCTCAGCAGCACATCAAGTTGTTGGGGGCATAAATACAGCTCTAATCCAATACAAACAGGTATTTTAAAGCAAAACAATGGCTTCTCTCATCATAAAACCCGATGTCAGTTGAAGTCCTCCAGTCTTAACACACTGTTTACTACAAGAACACTTAAAGCACCCTGTAGTTTTTTTGGGGGGGGGGTTGTAAGGGGGGGGGGGGGGGGTACGAGGATCATGGAATGGTCAGGGGGGCATTTGTTCAAAAAAGTTTGAGAACCACTGATCTAAATAGTGAGTGTGTGTTGTGGTGAATCAAACTAAACAGACACTTACACTTCTGTACACCTGGTTTCAGCCTCCCCACTCCACCATGCTCCACACTGGGGGGGAAACACAGTGAGAGCAGCATGTTGGCTATAAACATGGAAAAATTCACCTTCATCATCTGCTGGATCAACACTTCATCTAGCAGGCGGTTGAATCCTTGTAGGAGACATTGTCTCACTGAGTGGTGAGCTGTCCTCTCCATACCTGAGAGTGTCCAGTCTCCAGCGTGGATCCTCCAGTCCAGCAGAGAGCAGAGAGTCTCCTGCAGGGTGATTGTAGCTCAGGTCCAGCTCTCTCAGATGGGAGGGGTTGGAGCTCAGAGCTGAGGCCAGAGAAGCACAGCCTTCCTGTGTGACCAGGCAGCCAGACAACCTACACACACACACACACAAAGTTATTCTTATTAAACAAATCTATATTTAGGCGTGTGATTTCTAACTTTAATGGATGTAAATCTGTTAAATGTCTTCTGATGAGGAGCCTTGTGGTGGGACTGTTTGCACATTGAGTCCAACTGACCTGAGAGTCTCCAGTCTACAGTGTGGACTCCCCAGTCCAGCAGAGAGCAGCTTCACTCCTGAATCCTGCAGATCATTGGTACTCAGGTCCAGCTCTCTCAGACTAGAGGAGTTGGAGCTGAGAACTGAGGCCAGAGCTTCACAGCATCCCTCTGACAGATGACAGCCATTCAGCCTTCACACAAAATAAACAATGTTAGGAACTGGGATGAAATGTATTAAAATTAAAAACCTTCACCACTTTTTACAATATGAATGTTAATTAATTGGATATTTAAATGTTAATAGTTAGATGTCACAAAGATCATAGTTCAAATCTGAAACAAAACGTGTCATTAAAATGTCAGTTTTAGGAAGAGACTAATTAAACTTCACTAAACAACGCTAAACCCCACCTTACTGTCTGACTACATGATAATGAGTAGAATAACAATGTAATATAACATACACTTTATACTGTCATTAACAAACTAAGAATATAACATACACCTTACACTGTCATTAACAAACTAAGAATATAACATACACCTCATACTGTCATTAACAAACAAAGAATATAACATACACCTTAAACTATCATTAACAAACTAAGAATATAACATACACCTTATACTGTCATTAACAAACTATAAATATGTTGAGTTATTCCTATGAAGCGGACATATTTATTGTATTTATTTAGACCTTTGAACTTTTATGGATGTAAATCTGTTAACCTCTTAACTACCAGCGTCCCGTATACAGGGGACGGTGGGGGGGCACTATTACTATATACTGTGTTTATGTTCATATTCATTAGTTGTAAGAGTTATAAGCTGATATATTTAGAAGTCATTTAGGAGGACCTTCTCCAACAAGGGGGCGGTAGTTAAGAGGTGTTAAATGTCTAAATTTCTGATGAGGAGCCTTGTGGTGGGACTGTTTGCACATTGAGTCCAACTGACCTGAGAGTCTCCAGTCTACAATGTGGACTCCCCAGTCCAGCAGAGAGCAGCTTCACTCCTGAATCCTGCAGATCATTGGTACTCAGGTCCAGCTCTCTCAGACTAGAGGAGTTGGAGCTGAGAACTGAGGCCAGAACTTCACAGCATCTCTCTGACAGATGACAGCCATTCAGCCTTCACACAAAATTAACAGCAACATGTTAGGAACTGGGATGAAATGTTTTATTCATGTCAATGAATCAGATCTTTAAACCATAACTATGTGGTGGAAAATGTTGAATATTATTGTTTTCTTTTTGTTGTCTGTAAATATTTGTATATTATTATAACTTTTCTATTCTACTATTATGTATGTTGTGTTATGTGTATTGTAATACATGTTATTAGTATGTACAGAGATGTTTTGGAGGCTTTGACCACTGGCAGCAGCCTCAGAAGCAGGTTCTCTGAAGCAGAGTATTTCTTCAGGTCAAACACGTCCAGCTCCTCTTCTGATGTCAGTAAGATGAAGACCAGAGCTGAACACTGAGCATGGTAGAGGGATGCTGTGGAGAGACTTCCTGATGTCAGGTACCGTTGGATCTCCTCCACTAGAGAACGGTCATTCAGCTCATTCAGACAGTGGAACAGATTGATGCTTCTCTCTGGAGAGAGATATCCACTTAGCTTCCTTGATGTAAGACACTGTTTCCTGATTGGTCAGTGAGCTACTTCCTGTCTGTCCCAGCAGACCTCGTAGAAGAATCTGATTGGTCTCCAGAGAGAGGCCCAGGAGGAAGCGGAGGAACAAGTCCAGGTGTCCGTTCTCACTCTGTAAGGACTTGTCCACAGCACTCTGGTAGAGAAGGGAGAGGGAGACATTGGGTTTCTTTCTAAGAAGAGTAGACCACTTGGGTCGTGGTTGTTGTGTGAGAGCAGATTGACACCAGTTTTGATGAAGGACCGAAAGACATAAAGGGCAGCCAGAAACTCCTGGATACTCAGATGGACAAAGCAGAAGACCTTGTCCTGGTACAGCCCACACTCCTCTTTAAAGATCTGGGTGAACACTCCTGAGTACACTGAGGCGGCTCTGATATCGATGCCACACTCTGCCAGGTCTGCCTCATAGAAGATCAGGTTGCCTTTCTCCAGCTGGTTAAAAGCCAGTTTTCCCAGAGAAACAATGATCTCCCTGCTCTCTGAACTCCAGTGTGGATCTGTTTCAGCTCTCCCATGATACTTCCTGTCCCCCTGTATGGACTGAACCCTCAGGAAGTGGATGTACATCTGAGTCACAGTGTTGGGCATCTCTTCTCCACTCTGGGATGTTGTGAAGAGGTCCTCCAGAACTGTAGCAGAGATCCAACAGAAGACTGGGATGTGACACATGATGTGGAGGCTTCGTGATTTCTTGACATGGGAGATGATTTTCCTGGCCAGCGTCTCATCACTGAATTTCTTCATGAAGTATTCCTCCTTCTGTGGGTCGGCGAAGCCTCTCACCTCTGTCACCATATCAACACACTCAGCAGGGATTCCACTCAGTTATTCTGCTGTTGATCTGCACTATATTGTTTACCATTATTTAACCCGATAGACCCACAATAACCCTACATATCTGGATCAAACCATTTAACCTGATAGACCCACAATAACCCTACATATCTGGATCAAACCATTTAACCTGATACCCCCACAATAACCCTACATATCTGGATCAAACCATTTAACCTGATAGACCCACAATAACCCTAGCCTCGCGAGACCAGCCTGATCTCGAGAGCTCCATGATATTCCACTCACAGTTCAGACTGGCATTACACGATGGAAATAATTTGGAGCCGATCGCCAAACGATCGGCCAATCGGCGTTGGTTTTGAGGCGGGTTCAAGTGTGACGTAATGAGGAGCGGCTCTTCAGTCTAAACAACATGGCGGCTTCCGCGAATGTGATCGAGATGCGTGCAGCTATCGAGCAAGTTGTAGCAGAATTAGAGAGTATTCCTTCTCTAAAAGATTAGCAAAAAGCGGCACTGGAGGCTTTTCTCGGAGGAAAACATGCTTTTGCCCTTCTCCCGACTTGTTTACTTGATGAGCTTGCCTCGACACTCTGTTATCACGTCATACGCTTCGTTGATCTGATTGGTTGATTTGGCCCGTCAATCACCAACATAGGCAGATGGTTTATCCAATCAGCAACCAGTATTTTCGCCCCTCCCAAAGGCTCTCCAACGGAACGATTCCAGATGGAAATGCTGAGCCAACGTGAATCATTCCATCTGGCGGAGTCAGGTTACAATAACCCTGGATCAAACCATTCAACCTGATACCCCCACAATAACCCTACATTTCTGGATCAAACCATTTAACCTGATACCCCCACAATAACCATACATATCTGGATCAAACCATTTAACCTGATACCCCCACAATAACCATACATATCTGGATCAAACCATTTAACCTGATAGACCCACAATAACCCTACATATCTGGATCAAACCATTTAACCTGATATCCCCACAATAACCCTACATATCTGGATCAAACCATTTAACCTGATACCCCCACGATAACCCTACATATCTGGATCAAACCATTTAACCTGATACCCCCACAATAGAAATCTCCTATGATCTAATTTAGTTCAGTTCACACTTTTCAGAAATGTGGACAGTGTGCTTCTTCTTCTGAGTCTCTTGTTTTAAAAATAAAAGTCTCCATTGTTTTTAAACTAACAGTATCTTCTGCTGTACCAAAAATTGATTTCTTCTGTTTTCAAAATAAGAGTCTCTTATTGCTCTGTTTGAAAATAAGAGTCTCTTATTGGGTTTGTTTTCAAAATAAGAGTATCTTCATTGTTTTCAAAATAAGAGTCTTTCTGCTGTTTTCAAAAGAAGAGTCTCTTACCACCCCACAGTGTGTCGGCCAGTTCCTCCTGGTTCATCTCCATCAGGCAGAGCTTTGTGATGTCTACCACTCCCTCTATGGCGCGCCTCCTCTGCTCCTCTTTCTTAGCGTCCTCCTCCTCCTCCCTCTGACTCTCTGAGCATTGTGGGTAATCTGGGAAGAGACCCCTCCAGAGCTTCTTCAGCTCCTTGTCTAGAAAAGCGTGTGCGTCCTCCTCAGCCCTCTGGAGCAGAACAAACATCAATGAGAACTTGACTCTGAACTCACTGAGGACATCAGAAGCATCTGTCCTAGATTCACGTCCCGCTGGTCTAAAGAGGGAAGCCTGGAGACCATCAGCACCACACCACACCTCCATATCTGGATCAAACCATTTAACCTGATAGACCCACAATAACCCTAGCCTCGCGAGACCAGCCTGATCTCGAGAGCTCCATGATATTCCACTCACAGTTCAGACTGGCATTACACGATGGAAATAATTTGGAGCCGATCGCCAAACGATCGGCCAATCGGCGTTGGTTTTGAGGCGGGTTCAAGTGTGACGTAATGAGGAGCGGCTCTTCAGTCTAAACAACATGGCGGCTTCCGCGAATGTGATCGAGATGCGTGCAGCTATCGAGCAAGTTGTAGCAGAATTAGAGAGTATTCCTTCTCTAAAAGATTAGCAAAAAGCGGCACTGGAGGCTTTTCTCGGAGGAAAACATGCTTTTGCCCTTCTCCCGACTTGTTTACTTGATGAGCTTGCCTCGACACTCTGTTATCACGTCATACGCTTCGTTGATCTGATTGGTTGATTTGGCCCGTCAATCACCAACATAGGCAGATGGTTTATCCAATCAGCAACCAGTATTTTCGCCCCTCCCAAAGGCTCTCCAACGGAACGATTCCAGATGGAAATGCTGAGCCAACGTGAATCATTCCATCTGGCGGAGTCAGGTTACAATAACCCTGGATCAAACCATTCAACCTGATACCCCCACAATAACCCTACATTTCTGGATCAAACCATTTAACCTGATACCCCCACAATAACCATACATATCTGGATCAAACCATTTAACCTGATACCCCCACAATAACCATACATATCTGGATCAAACCATTTAACCTGATAGACCCACAATAACCCTACATATCTGGATCAAACCATTTAACCTGATATCCCCACAATAACCCTACATATCTGGATCAAACCATTTAACCTGATATCCCCACAATAACCCTACATATCTGGATCAAACCATTTAACCTGATACCCCCACGATAACCCTACATATCTGGATCAAACCATTTAACCTGATACCCCCACAATAGAAATCTCCTATGATCTAATTTAGTTCAGTTCACACTTTTCAGAAATGTGGACAGTGTGCTTCTTCTTCTGAGTCTCTTGTTTTAAAAATAAAAGTCTCCATTGTTTTTAAACTAACAGTATCTTCTGCTGTACCAAAAATTGATTTCTTCTGTTTTCAAAATAAGAGTCTCTTATTGCTCTGTTTGAAAATAAGAGTCTCTTATTGGGTTTGTTTTCAAAATAAGAGTATCTTCATTGTTTTCAAAATAAGAGTCTTTCTGCTGTTTTCAAAAGAAGAGTCTCTTACCACCCCACAGTGTGTCGGCCAGTTCCTCCTGGTTCATCTCCATCAGGCAGAGCTTTGTGATGTCTACCACTCCCTCTATGGCGCGCCTCCTCTGCTCCTCTTTCTTAGCGTCCTCCTCCTCCTCCCTCTGACTCTCTGAGCATTGTGGGTAATCTGGGAAGAGACCCCTCCAGAGCTTCTTCAGCTCCTTGTCTAGAAAAGCGTGTGCGTCCTCCTCAGCCCTCTGGAGCAGAACAAACATCAATGAGAACTTGACTCTGAACTCACTGAGGACATCAGAAGCATCTGTCCTAGATTCACGTCCCGCTGGTCTAAAGAGGGAAGCCTGGAGACCATCAGCACCACAAGAGATGCTTTTTAATGTTCATGTAGAGCTGGAGTCAAATGTCTTGTTGGACGTTTACACACCTTGATCAGCTCTGTTGGATACTGCTGTACAGACTGAGCACTGGTAACCTTTGACCTCTCCTGGTGTCTGTGGAGAACACACACACACACACACACAGTTATATTTCTCCCGACTTGTAAACATCAGTATCAGTAGAGTCTGATAACAACCAACTGGTCTGTTTTCATCATCTGTTTGAAACTCCTACCTCTCCTCTTTGGAGGGGCGGCAAATCTTTAAATTCAGGAACTTGACCCATAGACCAGTCACTCTTCATGGAGACACACCTGTACCTAACCAGGCTGAGCTGTACCACCTGTACCTAACCAGGCTGACCTGTACCACCTGTACCTAACCAGGCTGACCTGTACCACCTGTACCTAACCAGGCTGACCTGTACCACCTGTACCTAACCAGGCTGACCTGTACCACCTGTACCTGACCAGGCTGACCGAGAAGGCAGACAAACTCTGCACGGAGGATGTGAAATATACAGACTAGGGGATGTGAAATATACGGACTAGGGGATGTGAAATATATGGACTGGGGGTTGTGAAATATACGGATTCAGGGATGTGAAATATATGGACTGGGGGTTGTGAAATATACAGACTCGGGGATGTGAAATATATGGACATGGGGATGTGAAATATACAGACTAGGGGATGTGAAATATACAGACTAGGGGATGTGAACTATACGGACTAGGGGATGTGAACTATACGGACTAGGGGATGTGAAATATACGGACTAGGGGATGTGAAATATACAGACTAGGGGATGTGAAATATACAGACTAGGGGTTGTGAAATATACGGACTAGGGGATGTGAAATATACGGACTAGGGGATGTGAAATACACAGACTAGGGGATGTGAAATATACAGACTAGGGGATGTGAAATACACAGACTAGGGGATGTGAAATATACAGACTAGGGGATGTGAAATATACAGACTAGGGGATGTGAAATATACAGACTAGGGGATGTGAAATATACGGACTAGGGGATGTGAAATATACAGACTAGGGGATGTGAAATACACAGACTAGGGGATGTGAAATATACAGACTAGGGGATGTGAAATACACAGACTAGGGGATGTGAAATATACAGACTAGGGGATGTGAAATACACAGACTAGGGGATGTGAAATAGACAGACTAGGGGATGTGAAATATATGGACTAGGGGATGTGAAATATACAGACTAGGGGATGTGAAATATACAGACTAGGGGATGTGAAATATACGGACTAGGGGATGTGAAATATACGGACTAGGGGATGTGAAATATACGGACTAGTGGATGTGAAATATACAGACTAGGGGATGTGAAATATATGGACTAGGGGATGTGAAATACACAGACTAGGGGATGTGAAATATACAGACTAGGGGATGTGAAATATACAGACTAGGGGATGTGAAATATACAGACTAGGGGATGTGAAATATACAGACTAGGGGATGTGAAATATATGGACTAGGGATGTGAAATATATGGACTAGGGGATGTGAAATACACAGACTAGGGGATGTGAAATATACAGACTAGGGGATGTGAAATATACAGACTAGGGGATGTGAAATATACAGACTAGGGGATGTGAAATATATGGACTAGGGATGTGAAATATATGGACTAGGGCAGTGGTCACCAAACTGTTGATCGGAGGCATTCAAGTGGATCGCAAACATAAGGAAGAAAACGTTACTTTTTTTTTTTTTTTTTTTAATCCTTGCTTGGTAAACTGTGTTTTCGGCCAATCCCCTTGTTTGGCATTGTGCAGTTTAGTGTAATGTGGCCATTAAAATGAGACGTGTCAATACTGCGGTCAAGCCAGCCGTTCCTCCGATCACCGTGGTCAAATGAGCCGCACTTACATTTCGAGTGTACAAATATTCTCTGCATTACGGTAGAAGCGGCGAAACCGCGTATTCACTTCCGGTTTCTCAAAATAAATGTATTAAGAACCGTAAGCTATAATTAAAACCTACATTTAAATGAAATATGTTGTATTACAGTGTTTCATACGCCCATGATGAATGAAAAACTTAATATCAAGTATCTTTATTGCAACAATGTGGAGAAATGCCAAACTAAAAGTCCCATATTTGTGCTTTCAAGTGGCATGTTTCGTTGTATTTGAACTGCTGTAAAATCACTTTGCTCAATATTCCCTGGCTATGGGTGGTATATTTGACTTCTACACATGTAAGACTATACCCACATGCAATATCAAGTAATTTTACTGTACCATTTTGGAGATATTCTACAATAAAAGTCCCATATGTGTACCTTCGAATGGCACAATTGCATATATTTGAACTGCTGTAAAATCACTTTGCTCAATATTCCCTGGCTATGGGTGGCATATTTGACTTCTACACATCTAAGACTACCCCCACACTCAATATCAAGCATTTTTACTGTACCATTTTGGAGATATTGTACAATAAAAGTCCCATATGTGTACCTTCGAATGGCACAATTGCATATATTTGAGCTGCTGTAAAATCACTTTGCTCAATATTCCCTGGCTATGGGTGGTATATTTGACTTCTTCACATGTAAGACTATACCCACATGCAATATCAAGCATTTTTACTGTACCATTTTGGAGATATTGTACAATAAAAGTCCCATATGTGTACCTTCGAATGGCACAATTGCATATATTTGAACTGCTGTAAAATCACTTTGCTCAATATTCCCTGGCTATGGGTGGCATATTTGACTTCTACACATCTAAGACTACCCCCACACTCAATATCAAGCATTTTTACTGTACCATTTTGGAGATATTCTACAATAAAAGTCCCATATGTGTACCTTCGGATGGCACAATTGCATATATTTGAGCTGCTGTAAAATCACTTTGCTCAATATTCCCTGACTATGGGTGGTATATTTGACTTCTTCACATGTAAGACTATACCCACATGCAATATCAAGCATTTTTACTGTACCATTTTGGAGAAATTGTACAATAAAAGTCCCATATGTGTACCTTCGAATGGCACAATTGCATATATTTGAACTGCTGTAAAATCACTTTGCTCAATATTCCCTGGCTATGGGTGGTATATTTGACTTCTACACATCTAAGACTACCCCCACACTCAATATCAAGCATTTTTACTGTACCATTTTGGAGATATTGTACAATAAAAGTCCCATATGTGTACCTTCGAATGGCACAATTGCATATATTTGAGCTGCTGTAAAATCACTTTGCTCAATATTCCCTGGCTATGGGTGGTATATTTGACTTCTTCACATGTAAGACTATACCCACATGCAATATCAAGCATTTTTACTGTACCATTTTGGAGATATTGTACAATAAAAGTCCCATATGTGTACCTTCGAATGGCACAATTGCATATATTTGAACTGCTGTAAAATCACTTTGCTCAATATTCCCTGGCTATGGGTGGCATATTTGACTTCTACACATCTAAGACTACCCCCACACTCAATATCAAGCATTTTTACTGTACCATTTTGGAGATATTCTACAATAAAAGTCCCATATGTTTACCTTCGAATGGCACAATTGCATATATTTGAACTGCTGTAAAATCAATTTGCTCAATATTCCCTGACTATGGGTGGTATATTTAACTTCTACACATGTAAGACTATACCCACATGCAATATCAAGCATTTTTACTGTACCATTTTGGAGAAATTCAACAATAAAAGTCCCTATGTGTACCTTCGGATAGCATAATTGCATATATTTGAACTGCTGTAAAATCACTTTGCTCAATATTCCCTGGCTATGGGTGGTATATTTGACTTCTGCACATCTAAGACTACCCCCACACTCAATATCAAGCATTTTTACTGTACCATTTTGGAGAAATTCAACAATAAAAGTCCCTATGTGTACCTTCGGATAGCACAATTGCATATATTTGAACTGCTGTAAAATCACTTTGCTCAATATTCCCTGGCTAAGGGTGGTATATTTGACTTCTACACATCTAAGACTATAGCCACATGCAATATCAAGCATTTTTACTGTACCATTTTGGAGAAATTCAACAATAAAAGTCCCTATGTGTACCTTCGGATAGCACAATTGCATATATTTGAACTGCTGTAAAATCACTTTGCTCAATATTCCCTGACTATGGGTGGTATATTTGACTTCTACACATGTAAGACTATACCCACATGCAATATCAAGCATTTTTACTGTACCATTTTGGAGAAATTCAACAATAAAAGTCCCTATGTGTACCTTCGGATAGCACAATTGCATATATTTGAACTGCTGTAAAATCACTTTGCTCAATATTCCCTTGCTATGGGTGGCATATTTGACTTCTACACATCTAAGACTACCCCCACACTCAATATCAAGCATTTTTACTGTACCATTTTGGAGATATTCTACAATAAAAGTCCCATATGTGTACCTTCGGATGGCACAATTGCATATATTTGAGCTGCTGTAAAATCACTTTGCTCAATATTCCCTGACTATGGGTGGTATATTTGACTTCTACACATGTAAGACTACCCCCACACTCAATATCAAGCATTTTTACTGTACCATTTTGGAGATATTGTACAATAAAAGTCCCATATGTGTACCTTCGAATGGCACAATTGCATATATTTGAGCTGCTGTAAAATCACTTTGCTCAATATTCCCTGGCTATGGGTGGTATATTTGACTTCTTCACATGTAAGACTATACCCACATGCAATATCAAGCATTTTTACTGTACCATTTTGGAGATATTGTACAATAAAAGTCCCATATGTGTACCTTCGAATGGCACAATTGCATATATTTGAACTGCTGTAAAATCACTTTGCTCAATATTCCCTGGCTATGGGTGGTATATTTAACTTCTACACATCTAAGACTACCCCCACACTCAATATCAAGCATTTTTACTGTACCATTTTGGAGAAATTCAACAATAAAAGTCCCTATGTGTACCTTCGGATGGCACAATTGCATATATTTGAGCTGCTGTAAAATCACTTTGCTCAATATTCCCTGACTATGGGTGGTATATTTGACTTCTTCACATGTAAGACTATACCCACATGCAATATCAAGCATTTTTACTGTACCATTTTGGAGAAATTGTACAATAAAAGTCCCATATGTGTACCTTCGAATGGCACAATTGCATATATTTGAACTGCTGTAAAATCACTTTGCTCAATATTCCCTGGCTATGGGTGGTATATTTGACTTCTACACATCTAAGACTACCCCCACACTCAATATCAAGCATTTTTACTGTACCATTTTGGAGATATTGTACAATAAAAGTCCCATATGTGTACCTTCGAATGGCACAATTGCATATATTTGAGCTGCTGTAAAATCACTTTGCTCAATATTCCCTGGCTATGGGTGGTATATTTGACTTCTTCACATGTAAGACTATACCCACATGCAATATCAAGCATTTTTACTGTACCATTTTGGAGATATTGTACAATAAAAGTCCCATATGTGTACCTTCGAATGGCACAATTGCATATATTTGAACTGCTGTAAAATCACTTTGCTCAATATTCCCTGGCTATGGGTGGTATATTTAACTTCTACACATCTAAGACTACCCCCACACTCAATATCAAGCATTTTTACTGTACCATTTTGGAGAAATTCAACAATAAAAGTCCCTATGTGTACCTTCGGATGGCACAATTGCATATATTTGAGCTGCTGTAAAATCACTTTGCTCAATATTCCCTGACTATGGGTGGTATATTTGACTTCTTCACATGTAAGACTATACCCACATGCAATATCAAGCATTTTTACTGTACCATTTTGGAGAAATTGTACAATAAATGTCCCATATGTGTACCTTCGAATGGCACAATTGCATATATTTGAACTGCTGTAAAATCACTTTGCTCAATATTCCCTGGCTATGGGTGGTATATTTGACTTCTACACATCTAAGACTACCCCCACACTCAATATCAAGCATTTTTACTGTACCATTTTGGAGATATTGTACAATAAAAGTCCCATATGTGTACCTTCGAATGGCACAATTGCATATATTTGAACTGCTGTAAAATCAATTTGCTCAATATTCCCTGACTATGGGTGGTATATTTAACTTCTACACATGTAAGACTATACCCACATGCAATATCAAGCATTTTTACTGTACCATTTTGGAGAAATTCAACAATAAAAGTCCCTATGTGTACCTTCGGATAGCACAATTGCATATATTTGAACTGCTGTAAAATCAATTTGCTCAATATTCCCTGACTATGGGTGGTATATTTAACTTCTACACATGTAAGACTACCCCCACATGCAATATCAAGCATTTTTACTGTACCATTTTGGAGAAATTCAACAATAAAAGTCCCTATGTGTACCTTCGGATAGCACAATTGCATATATTTGAACTGCTGTAAAATCACTTTGCTCAATATTCCCTGGCTATGGGTGGTATATTTGACTTCTACACATCTAAGACTACCCCCACACTCAATATCAAGCATTTTTACTGTACCATTTTGGAGATATTGTACAATAAAAGTCCCATATGTGTACCTTCGAATGGCACAATTGCATATATTTGAGCTGCTGTAAAATCACTTTGCTCAATATTCCCTGACTATGGGTGGTATATTTGACTTCTTCACATGTAAGACTATACCCACATGCAATACCAAGCATTTTTACTGTACCATTTTGGAGAAATTCAACAATAAAAGTCCCTATGTGTACCTTCGAATAGCACAATTGCATATATTTGAACTGCTGTAAAATCACTTTGCTCAATATTCCCTGACTATGGGTGGTATATTTGACTTCTACACATGTAAGACTATACCCACATGCAATATCAAGCATTTTTACTGTACCATTTTGGAGAAATTCAACAATAAAAGTCCCTATGTGTACCTTCGAATGGCACAATTGCATATATTTGAACTGCTGTAAAATCACTTTGCTCAATATTCCCTGGCTATGGGTGGTATATTTGACTTCTACACATCTAAGACTACCCCCACACTCAATATCAAGCATTTTTACTGTACCATTTTGGAGATATTGTACAATAAAAGTCCCATATGTGTACCTTCGAATGGCACAATTGCATATATTTGAACTGCTGTAAAATCAATTTGCTCAATATTCCCTGACTATGGGTGGTATATTTAACTTCTACACATGTAAGACTACCCCCACATGCAATATCAAGCATTTTTACTGTACCATTTTGGAGAAATTCAACAATAAAAGTCCCTATGTGTACCTTCGGATAGCACAATTGCATATATTTGAACTGCTGTAAAATCACTTTGCTCAATATTCCCTGGCTATGGGTGGTATATTTGACTTCTACACATCTAAGACTACCCCCACACTCAATATCAAGCATTTTTACTGTACCATTTTGGAGATATTGTACAATAAAAGTCCCATATGTGTACCTTCGAATGGCACAATTGCATATATTTGAGCTGCTGTAAAATCACTTTGCTCAATATTCCCTGACTATGGGTGGTATATTTGACTTCTACACATGTAAGACTATACCCACATGCAATATCAAGCATTTTTACTGTACCATTTTGGAGAAATTCAACAATAAAAGTCCCTATGTGTACCTTCGGATAGCACAATTGCATATATTTGAACTGCTGTAGCTGTGTACATACATCTACTGATGCCTAGTCTGGACACATCCTCAGTGATGTTCCTGGACTCTTAGGGCGTTTCGGGTCTTTCAACATCATACGCCCTCCTCCAGGTGACCCAGCCAGGGTTGATCAGACCCCAGCTTGTGTCCAGACGGCTAGCTAGCTACCATGACTCTAAGGCTCCCCTCTTTTGAGCCACAGCCATCTTGAGGCTCTCTCTGCCGCATCGGTGGTACTGCGGATGGCTCTCCTCTTTCTCTCTCCCTCGATGCCTAAGGTACTGAAGGCTCTGGCCAAGGACCGGGCTGCAAATCCTCTGCATCCAACCTCCACAGGGAAACACCTTGCTCTCCAACCAGCCTGATGGCAGTCGCTGACCAGTCCTGCGTACTTGGAGAGCTTCCTTTCAAAGGCTTCTTCCAGGCGATCTTCCCACGGGACTGTCAGCTCCAGCAGCACTGCTTGCTTGGTGGACTCAGAAACAAGGACAATGTCTGGTCGCAGGGTGGTGACTACAATATGGCTGGGGAACTTCAGCTGATGTTCCAGATCCACCAACACCTGCCAGTCTCTTGCAGACATCAGGATGCCTGCAGATGATGTTCTTCTGACAGGAGTTGGCTTGTCCCCAGCTCTGACAAAGGCAATGGCTTTCTTGGAGGGTCGGACATGCTTTGCCCACTCCAGTCCTGTGCTGATGGCTTCAGCAATGGTCTTAAGGACTTGGTCATGCCTCCACCTGTACCGTCCATGTCCAAGTGCCCTTGTACAGCAGCTGAGGATGTGCTCCAGAGTTCCTCGCTTGGAACACAGTGGGCATGCTGGTGTCTCTGCTATGCCCCATGTGTGCAGGTTTGACGGGCTTGGAAGCACGTCATACACTGCCTGGATGAGGAATTTGATGCGGTGAGGCTCAGCTTTCCACAGCTCTGCCCAGGTCACTTTCCTCTCGACCGCGTTCTCCCATCTCGTCCAAGCTCCCTGTTGCTTCATTCCCACAGCCTTGCAGGTTCTGGTCTCCTCCACTGCTGCTCTCACCTCCTCCTGAACAAGGCGGCGCCTTTCCTTCCCTCTGGTGTTCATTTGGGGACTCGGAAAGGAACCTAGCCCTGCTCTGCCTCGTGTGACCACGCCCACCAGGCACCTCTGGCGCAGCCTTGCATCTGCCTCTTGGACTGCTTCCTCTGCCCTCCATTTCCTGCCAGTCCTCACTTGGATCCCTGCTTTAGCCACCTTCGGATCACTTGCGTCCCTGTACTGAACCACTTCTCTGGCTCTAGTCACCTTAAATTCCTCCTCCAGGGATTTGAAAGGCAGTTGCAGTTTGTTGGTGTTTCCATAGAGTGCAATGCTGCTCAGGCTCCTTGGTAGTCCGAGCCATCTCCGGAGGTGGTTGCTGACCCTCCTCTCCAAGGTCTCAACTGTTGAGATAGGGACTGCGTAGACAAGGAGGGGCCACAGGATCCTGGGAAGAATGCCATGTTGGTAGACCCAGGCTTTGAATTTTCCAGGTAGGCCTGACTTGTCCACGGATTTCAGCCAGCCATCCAACTCAGTACAGGTCGACTGGATGGATGTTGTGTCTCTCAGAGAGCAGTCAAAAACCTTTCCCAGGCTCTTGACTGGTTTCTCTGTGATAGTTGGGATGGCTGTGCCTGAGATGTGAAACCGGAACTTGTCCTCCACCTTCCCTTTTCTCAACACCATTGATCTGGATTTGATGGGTTTGAAACGCATCCGGGCCCACTCCACCAGCTTCTCAAGCCCCTTCAGAATCCACCGGCAGCCTGGGACTGATTCTGTCATGACTGTGAGGTCATCCATGAATGCCCTGATGGGTGGTTGCCGTTGTCCGGAATTCGTACGGGGCCCTCTGCACTCTGGCTCAGCTGACTTAGTGAGCATGTTCATGGCTAGGGAGAACAATGTCACAGAGATGGTACACCCTGTGATGATACCGATCTCCACCTTGTGCCAACTGGATGTTATTGCTCCTGAAGAGACCCTCATCCTGAAGTTGCTGTAATAATCAGCGATGAGGTCTCTACACCTGCTGGGTACATGATGTTTTGTCAGAGTGAGCTGAACCAACGTGTGTGGAATGGAACCGTAAGCATTTGCCAGGTCAAGCCACAGCACCGACAGGTTGCCTTTGTTCTCTCTGGCCTCCCGAATGAGCTGTGTCACCACACCGGTATGCTCCAGACATCCTGACATTCCTGAAATGCCTCCTTTCTGGACCGATGTGTCGATGTAGGTGTTCTTTGCCAGGTAGGTACACAGCCGTTTGGAAACAGCGCTGAAGAAAACCTTTGCCTCAACACACAACAGGGAGATGATGCGGAACTGGTCTAGCTGGGTGGAGTTTTCCTCCTTCGGGATCCAGACCCCTTCAGCCACTCTCCATTGATCAGGGATCCTCCCCCTTCTCCAGAAGACTCGCAGGATTTTGCAGAGACGCAGCAGGAGTTTGGGACAGTTCTTGTACACTTTGTATGAAGTGCCACTCGGACCTGGAGCAGAGCTTGCCCTTGCTTTGCGGACGACCTCCCTGACTTCCGGTAGCTGCAGCTCCGACATGTCGAACTGCACATCTGGTTCAGGGGGTTCTATGAGGTTGTTACACTCTCCCAACTCCTGCTCTCTTGCGGGGTCGCTGTACGTCTGCTTCAGATGTTGGTCTATGTCTTCCTGCGAGGAGGCCAGTTTGCCACTGCGCTTCTGCCCCAGCAAATCCTTGGTGAACTTGAAGGGGTTAGCGATGAAAGCCGCTCGTTTGCGTGCCCGCTCGCGCCGCCGCCTCCGATGCCACTCAGCCCGGCGGAGAACTCTGATGTTTTTCCGTAGGATGCACATTAGCTGGGCAAGGCCAGTGCGTTCCTCTTGTCCTGCCGCCTTGTACTGGGAAAATCACTTTGCTCAATATTCCCTGGCTATGGGTGGTATATTTGATTTACAGTAGTTTTGTGCTATCCGAAGGTACACATATGGGACTTTTATTGTAGAATATCTCCAAAATGGTACAGTAAAAATGCTTGATATTGAGTGTGGGGGTAGTCTTAGATGTGTAGAAGTCAAATATACCACCCATAGCCAGGGAATATTGAGCAAAGTGATTTTACAGCAGTTCAAATATATGCAATTATCCTATCCGAAGGTACACATAGGGACTTTTATTGTTGAATTTCTCCAAAATGGTACAGTAAAAATGCTTGATATTGCATGTGGGTATAGTCTTACATGTGTAGAAGTTAAATATACCACCCATAGTCAGGGAATATTGAGCAAATTGATTTTACAGCAGTTCAAATATATGCAATTGTGCCATTCGAAGGTACACATATGGGACTTTTATTGTACAATATCTCCAAAATGGTACAGTAAAAATGCTTGATATTGAGTGTGGGGGTAGTCTTAGATGTGTAGAAGTCAAATATACCACCCATAGCCAGGGAATATTGAGCAAAGTGATTTTACAGCAGTTCAAATATATGCAATTGTGCCATTCGAAGGTACACATATGGGACTTTTATTGTACAATTCCTCCAAAATGGTACAGTAAAAATGCTTGATATTGCATGTGGGTATAGTCTTACATGTGAAGAAGTCAAATATACCACCCATAGTCAGGGAATATTGAGCAAATTGATTTTACAGCAGTTCAAATATATGCAATTGTGCCATCCGAAGGTACACATATGGGACTTTTATTGTAGAATATCTCCAAAATGGTACAGTAAAAATGCTTGATATTGAGTGTGGGGGTAGTCTTAGATGTGTAGAAGTCAAATATACCACCCATAGCCAGGGAATATTGAGCAAAGTGATTTTACAGCAGTTCAAATATATGCAATTGTGCTATCCGAAGGTACACATAGGGACTTTTATTGTTGAATTTCTCCAAAATGGTACAGTAAAAATGCTTGATATTGCATGTGGGTATAGTCTTACATGTGAAGAAGTCAAATATACCACCCATAGTCAGGGAATATTGAGCAAAGTGATTTTACAGCAGCTCAGATATATGCAATTGTGCCATTCGAAGGTACACATATGGGACTTTTATTGTACAATATCTCCAAAATGGTACAGTAAAAATGCTTGATATTGCATGTGGGTATAGTCTTTCATGTGTAGAAGTCAAATATACCACCCATAGTCAGGGAATATTGAGCAAAGTGATTTTACAGCAGTTCAAATATATGCAATTGTGCTATCCGAAGGTACACATAGGGACGTTTATTGTTGAATTTCTCCAAAATGGTACAGTAAAAATGCTTGATATTGCATGTGGCTATAGTCTTAGATGTGTAGAAGTCAAATATACCACCCATAGCCAGGGAATATTGAGCAAAGTGATTTTACAGCAGTTCAAATATATGCAATTGTGCTATTCGAAGGTACACATAGGGACTTTTATTGTTGAATTTCTCCAAAATGGTACAGTAAAAATGCTTGATATTGCATGTGGGTATAGTCTTACATGTGAAGAAGTCAAATATACCACCCATAGTCAGGGAATATTGAGCAAAGTGATTTTACAGCAGCTCAAATATATGCAATTGTGCCATTCGAAGGTACACATATGGGACTTTTATTGTACAATATCTCCAAAATGGTACAGTAAAAATGCTTGATATTGAGTGTGGGGGTAGTCTTAGATGTGTAGAAGTCAAATATACCACCCATAGTCAGGGAATATTGAGCAAAGTGATTTTACAGCAGCTCAAATATATGCAATTGTGCCATCCGAAGGTACACATATGGGACTTTTATTGTAGAATATCTCCAAAATGGTACAGTAAAAATGCTTGATATTGAGTGTGGGGGTAGTCTTAGATGTGTAGAAGTCAAATATGCCACCCATAGCAAGGGAATATTGAGCAAAGTGATTTTACAGCAGTTCAAATATATGCAATTGTGCTATCCGAAGGTACACATAGGGACTTTTATTGTTGAATTTCTCCAAAATGGTACAGTAAAAATGCTTGATATTGCATGTGGGTATAGTCTTACATGTGTAGAAGTCAAATATACCACCCATAGTCAGGGAATATTGAGCAAAGTGATTTTACAGCAGTTCAAATATATGCAATTGTGCTATCCGAAGGTACACATAGGGACTTTTATTGTTGAATTTCTCCAAAATGGTACAGTAAAAATGCTTGATATTGAGTGTGGGGGTAGTCTTAGATGTGTAGAAGTCAAATATACCACCCATAGCCAGGGAATATTGAGCAAAGTGATTTTACAGCAGTTCAAATATATGCAATTGTGCTATCCGAAGGTACACATAGGGACTTTTATTGTTGAATTTCTCCAAAATGGTACAGTAAAAATGCTTGATATTGAGTGTGGGGGTAGTCTTAGATGTGTAGAAGTCAAATATACTACCCATAGCCAGGGAATATTGAGCAAAGTGATTTTACAGCAGTTCAAATATATGCAATTGTGCTATCCGAAGGTACACATAGGGACTTTTATTGTTGAATTTCTCCAAAATGGTACAGTAAAAATGCTTGATATTGCATGTGGGGGTAGTCTTACATGTGTAGAAGTTAAATATACCACCCATAGTCAGGGAATATTGAGCAAATTGATTTTACAGCAGTTCAAATATATGCAATTGTGCCATCCGAAGGTACACATATGGGACTTTTATTGTAGAATATCTCCAAAATGGTACAGTAAAAATGCTTGATATTGAGTGTGGGGGTAGTCTTAGATGTGTAGAAGTCAAATATACCACCCATAGCCAGGGAATATTGAGCAAAGTGATTTTACAGCAGTTCAAATATATGCAATTGTGCTATCCGAAGGTACACATAGGGACTTTTATTGTTGAATTTCTCCAAAATGGTACAGTAAAAATGCTTGATATTGCATGTGGGTATAGTCTTACATGTGAAGAAGTCAAATATACCACCCATAGTCAGGGAATATTGAGCAAAGTGATTTTACAGCAGCTCAGATATATGCAATTGTGCCATTCGAAGGTACACATATGGGACTTTTATTGTACAATATCTCCAAAATGGTACAGTAAAAATGCTTGATATTGCATGTGGGTATAGTCTTTCATGTGTAGAAGTCAAATATACCACCCATAGTCAGGGAATATTGAGCAAAGTGATTTTACAGCAGTTCAAATATATGCAATTGTGCTATCCGAAGGTACACATAGGGACTTTTATTGTTGAATTTCTCCAAAATGGTACAGTAAAAATGCTTGATATTGCATGTGGCTATAGTCTTAGATGTGTAGAAGTCAAATATACCACCCATAGCCAGGGAATATTGAGCAAAGTGATTTTACAGCAGTTCAAATATATGCAATTGTGCTATTCGAAGGTACACATAGGGACTTTTATTGTTGAATTTCTCCAAAATGGTACAGTAAAAATGCTTGATATTGCATGTGGGTATAGTCTTACATGTGAAGAAGTCAAATATACCACCCATAGTCAGGGAATATTGAGCAAAGTGATTTTACAGCAGCTCAAATATATGCAATTGTGCCATTCGAAGGTACACATATGGGACTTTTATTGTACAATATCTCCAAAATGGTACAGTAAAAATGCTTGATATTGAGTGTGGGGGTAGTCTTAGATGTGTAGAAGTCAAATATACCACCCATAGCCAGGGAATATTGAGCAAAGGGATTTTACAGCAGTTCAAATATATGCAATTGTGCTATCCGAAGGTACACATAGGGACTTTTATTGTTGAATTTCTCCAAAATGGTACAGTAAAAATGCTTGATATTGCATGTGGGGGTAGTCTTACATGTGTAGAAGTTAAATATACCACCCATAGTCAGGGAATATTGAGCAAATTGATTTTACAGCAGTTCAAATATATGCAATTGTGCCATTCGAAGGTACACATATGGGACTTTTATTGTACAATATCTCCAAAATGGTACAGTAAAAATGCTTGATATTGAGTGTGGGGGTAGTCTTAGATGTGTAGAAGTCAAATATACCACCCATAGCCAGGGAATATTGAGCAAAGTGATTTTACAGCAGTTCAAATATATGCAATTGTGCCATTCGAAGGTACACATAGGGACTTTTATTGTTGAATTTCTCCAAAATGGTACAGTAAAAATGCTTGATATTGCATGTGGGTATAGTCTTACATGTGTAGAAGTCAAATATACCACCCATAGTCAGGGAATATTGAGCAAAGTGATTTTACAGCAGCTCAAATATATGCAATTGTGCCATTCGAAGGTACACATATGGGACTTTTATTGTACAATATCTCCAAAATGGTACAGTAAAAATGCTTGATATTGAGTGTGGGGGTAGTCTTAGATGTGTAGAAGTCAAATATACCACCCATAGCCAGGGAATATTGAGCAAAGTGATTTTACAGCAGTTCAAATATATGCAATTGTGCTATCCGAAGGTACACATAGGGACTTTTATTGTTGAATTTCTCCAAAATGGTACAGTAAAAATGCTTGATATTGCATGTGGCTATAGTCTTAGATGTGTAGAAGTCAAATATACTACCCATAGCCAGGGAATATTGAGCAAAGTGATTTTACAGCAGTTCAAATATATGCAATTGTGCTATCCGAAGGTACACATAGGGACTTTTATTGTTGAATTTCTCCAAAATGGTACAGTAAAAATGCTTGATATTGCATGTGGGGGTAGTCTTACATGTGTAGAAGTTAAATATACCACCCATAGCCAGGGAATATTGAGCAAAGTGATTTTACAGCAGTTCAAATATATGCAATTGTGCCATTCGAAGGTACACATAGGGACTTTTATTGTTGAATTTCTCCAAAATGGTACAGTAAAAATGCTTGATATTGCATGTGGGTATAGTCTTACATGTGTAGAAGTCAAATATACCACCCATAGTCAGGGAATATTGAGCAAAGTGATTTTACAGCAGTTCAAATATATGCAATTGTGCTATCCGAAGGTACACATAGGGACTTTTATTGTTGAATTTCTCCAAAATGGCACAGTAAAAATGCTTGATATTGCATGTGGCTATAGTCTTAGATGTGTAGAAGTCAAATATACCACCCATAGCCAGGGAATATTGAGCAAAGTGATTTTACAGCAGTTCAAATATATGCAATTGTGCTATTCGAAGGTACACATAGGGACTTTTATTGTTGAATTTCTCCAAAATGGTACAGTAAAAATGCTTGGTATTGCATGTGGGTATAGTCTTACATGTGAAGAAGTCAAATATACCACCCATAGTCAGGGAATATTGAGCAAAGTGATTTTACAGCAGCTCAAATATATGCAATTGTGCCATTCGAAGGTACACATATGGGACTTTTATTGTACAATATCTCCAAAATGGTACAGTAAAAATGCTTGATATTGAGTGTGGGGGGTAGTCTTAGATGTGTAGAAGTCAAATATACCACCCATAGCCAGGGAATATTGAGCAAAGTGATTTTACAGCAGTTCAAATATATGCAATTGTGCTATCCGAAGGTACACATAGGGACTTTTATTGTTGAATTTCTCCAAAATGGTACAGTACAAATGCTTGATATTGCATGTGGGTATAGTCTTACATGTGAAGAAGTCAAATATACCACCCATAGTCAGGGAATATTGAGCAAAGTGATTTTACAGCAGCTCAGATATATGCAATTGTGCCATTCGAAGGTACACATATGGGACTTTTATTGTACAATATCTCCAAAATGGTACAGTAAAAATGCTTGATATTGAGTGTGGGGGTAGTCTTAGATGTGTAGAAGTTAAATATACCACCCATAGCCAGGGAATATTGAGCAAAGTGATTTTACAGCAGTTCAAATATATGCAATTGTGCCATTCGAAGGTACACATATGGGACTTTTATTGTACAATATCTCCAAAATGGTACAGTAAAAATGCTTGATATTGCATGTGGGTAGGCTATAGTCTTACATGTGAAAAAGTCAAATATACCACCCATAGCCAGGGAATATTGAGCAAAGTGATTTTACAGCAGCTCAAATATATGCAATTGTGCCATTCGAAGGTACACATATGGGACTTTTATTGTAGAATATCTCCAAAATGGTACAGTAAAAATGCTTGATATTGAGTGTGGGGGTGGTCTTAGATGTGTAGAAGTCAAATATACCACCCATAGCCAGGGAATATTGAGCAAAGTGATTTTACAGCAGTTCAAATATATGCAATTGTGCCATTCGAAGGTACACATATGGGACTTTTATTGTAGAATATCTCTAAAATGGTACAGTAAAATTACTTGATATTGCATGTGGGTATAGTCTTACATGTGTAGAAGTCAAATATACCACCCATAGCCAGGGAATATTGAGCAAAGTGATTTTACAGCAGTTCAAATACAACGAAACATGCCACTTGGAAGCACAAATATGGGACTTTTAGTTTGGCATTTCTCCACATTGTTGCAATAAAGATACTTGATATTAAGTTTTTCATTCATCATGGGCGTATGAAACACTGTAATACAACATATTTCATTTAAATGTAGGTTTTAATTATAGCTTACGGTTCTTAATACATTTATTTTGAGAAACCGGAAGTGAATACGCGGTTTCGCCCGTTTCGCCGCTTCTACCGTAATGCTGAGAATATTTGTACACTCGAAATGTAAGTGCGGCTCATTTGACCACGGTGATCGGAGGAACGGCTGGCTTGACCGCAGTGTGTCAATGTCATGTGGTTCTGCACTGGGTAGTGTAACCTGCTAGCTCTACAACACACATAGACTGTATAAAATACAGGAGACGATGGATATGTTACATTGGTGGAAACTACGACAGTGGCTTTAATAATAACTATATTCAACCACATACAGGTACACATTGAGGGCCTATTGTACTTTTTTATCCACCCAAACAAATACTTTTTTAAATTACATTAATATGTGTGCCTGAATAAGACATTTTCACATTAAGCCTATTCTTAAAATGCATTTTTATCGAATAACATAAGCAATATTATGAAATTAAACTTGATTGTGTGCTTATTTTTGTCAACTTGTACAAGAGGTAGATCTTTGCTGATATTTTGACTTGCTTAGTGATCTTAGGCTTAAAAAGGTTGGTGACCAGTGGACTAGGGGATGGATACATACATGTGCAGTATACTTACCATTGATTTTTTATTACAATTGTCGGTATACAGTTATTGACATGCACTTTAAATGGCTGTCGTCCAGACCGGCAATGTTATGTATGATGGCTGCAATAGATGATTGGACCGATGTTGTTTTTGTTCATCTGATGTGCTTGTAATGTGTCTATATTCTGTGCTGTACCACCAATTGCCTCTCGGAGGACATTCAAGGTTTCTAAGTCTAAGTCAATAGATGGTGTATCTTTCAACTTTGTAATCTCTGATAAATCCTCACCTCTTCTCAATAGGCCGATTTCCATCTTTAAACTTAACAGGTATATCCATAGACCAGTCACTCTTCATGGAGACACAGCTGGGTCCAGGGGAGTCTGCTCTCTCCTGCTGGACTCTTTTAGAAAAACAAGAACCAGGGCCGTGTTCCGATATCCATACTTCCCGTACTTAGTGTACTTAGTTTGAGTACGTAGGGTGTTCCGATTATGATCGCGGCAAAAGAAGTGTACTTGAAAGGACCCGTATGTGTACTCAAAATGCTGAGTGTGCTACGGGGTACACTTTGCGTACTCAATGGCAGCCATCTTAGCTACGTAGCGGAAGAGGCGGAGCCGCGCTCAGAGAACGTCTAATGAATTCACGTGTTTGGCGGGTGACGCGGCCGCGCGGCTGATGTCATTTCCGTTAAGTGCGCCACAGAGTATTGCATTTGGAACAGCACTAACATCTGAAGCCCTGCGTACCTATTGAGTGCAGATAGTGTACTATGTTGAAGTGTACTCATGGAAGTTAGTGTACTCACAGATATCGGAACACGGCCTAGGATTTATGGATCAGGGATTGAAATTGCCACCGTTTTGGTCTGATATGCTCCTGAAATGTAATCTGTTCAACCTCAAAATATAATTGGGGGCATTTATGCGAATGCAATTTTTGATGCAAAGTTTTGTTTCCATATTTTTCCAGACGAACGTCCCTTTCTCTGTGGATTTGCTAGTTAGTACACTTAGCCTATAAGAGCCCTTTGAAATGATTAATATCACATTTGTTAGGTGAATGTGCTCCTCATCACACCAGTTGAACTGTTAGGTGAATGTGCTCCTCATCACACCAGTTTGAACAGTTATGAGTAGTCTAGCTTTGGAAGTTTAAACCTAAATAATCATCTGATATAAATCATCTTCTGTCAAGACATGATCGCAATAGGCCTTTTTCACAGAAGACATGTTGACTTGTCATTGTAGGAAAAGCACAGGTGTAAATAATCAAATGAATGATGGCTGAATTCCATTCAGCTGCTTTAGTTTCAGGGTGCTGGCGTTGTGCATGATGGCTCACTGTCACAGCTTACTGGGACAGAGCCATCGTTAATGTTATTAGTAACACCTGTGCTTTTCCGACTATGACAAGTGAAAATGTCTGCTGTGAAAAAGGCCTATGATCGCGGTTCTTCAGATGTATTTTATTGATCCGCTTACTGATTACTGTGGGCAAGTGAGCCGCTGTTCGCATGTATGCATAATACATGGTGTTGTTACACTTGAGTAGGCTTGTTCCCAGCAAATGCTTTGTTGCTTACAATCAATGTACGCCTTCAAATTAAAGCTGTATATTTATCTTTTAAAGGAAAAGGACAACTAGCCAATTTGAAGGACAATGAATCGCCAAACACCATGTAGGCCACACACACACACACACACACACACACAATTATATTTCTGTTGACTTCTCAACATCCTACCGGAAGAGTCTAATGTCTGATAACAACCAACAGGTCTGTTTTCATCGTCTGTTTGAAGCTCCTACCTCTCCTCTGTGGAGCAGGGTCCAGCTTTAAAGCTAACAGGTTGATACATAGACCAGTCACTCTTCATGGAGACACAGCTGGGTCCAGGGGAGTCTGCTCTCTCCTGCTGGACTCTTCTAGAAAAACAAGAACCAGGATTTATGGACATTCGATAGATGCTATATCTTTATAATGTCTGATAAATCCTTACCTCTTCTCAATAGACTGATTTCCATCTTTAAACCTAATAGGTACTTCCATAGACCAGTCACTCTTCATGGAGACACAGCTGGGTCCAGGGAAGTCTGCTCTCTCCTGCTGGACTCTTCTAGAAAAACAAGAACCAGGATTTATGGACATTCGATAGATGCTA
The DNA here is from genome assembly GCA_030340625.1 of Merluccius polli. NCBI lineage: Eukaryota > Metazoa > Chordata > Actinopteri > Gadiformes > Merlucciidae > Merluccius > Merluccius polli. The sequence continues at coordinate 9,661 of JAOPHQ010002681.1, read as the reverse complement.
TATCTTTATAATGTCTGATAAATCCTCACCTTTTCTCAATAGACTGATTTCCATCTTTAAACCTAATAGGTACTTCCATAGACCAGTCACTCTTCATGGAGACACAGCTGGGTCCAGGGGAGTCTGCTCTCTCCTGCTGCTCTGGGCTTCAACACAACACACACAGCTTTTACTCAGACTAATGATGGTGTCATGATATATCACTGCTGAGATCTGAGATGGACAACAGTCACAGACAGTTAGAGATCCTCTTCTTACCTCTTAGCTCTGCTGTGGCGGCCATGTTCCCCAGACAGAGTGGTTTTAGAGGGAGGACCCCCCTCCTCTGTCTCCTCATCCATAGTAGACTGGAGACCTGGACACAAACACAACTACATATTGTTTCTACGGCCATTCAGCGCTTGTATATTCACTGCTTTTATAAAACCTGCTTATTGCCGGTCACAGGGGGCTGTTGTCTGTCTGTGGTTACTTTGGACGAGAGGCAGGGCGGTCTTTACTAGATGCAGATTCATAGACCCTCTCATTCTCAATGAGGGGAAAGATGTGGAGATGCTGCCCCGACATTTCTAATAAATAATAACTATTTATCATTCCACACACTACGTCTCTAAGGGCTTCAAATGTGATCAAGATCAAGTTCACCATGCGGATATCATACCTACTATTCCCTGAACTGGTTAAACCGCTCTGAAGGCATGACCATATATGGACTACCTCATGTCATATGACATCACAACCAGATCTGTGATGCAGGCCCACAGAGAACAAGACCCAACACAAGATGGCGTTTAAACACCTTCACTAGTCAAGATGGCCGTATTCCTCAATAATAATAATATTAATCAGAATAATACAATTATAAAGACTGTACATTCTATCCTAATTACCTTTAACGTCACCCAAGGACACTTGAGATTTAGGACAGATCCTAAATCAGAAGAAAAAGTAAAATTATTAGTTTAACTTTAACATGCTTGACCTGTCTGTCTAACCCCTACCTGCTCCTTAATGACCTGTCTCTGTAGCCTACTGTCTAACCCCTACCTGCTCCTTAACGACCTTTATCTGAATTCACTGTCAGTCACTTTGGATGAACCATTTGCTAAATTATGAAATAGTAAAATATTACTTTAATTTTGACAAACAGCAATTAACTTTATATAACAGTGAGGCTACAGATTTTACATATTTAATAACACCTTTTAACCGTACGTGTTTACAGAAAATAAACACTATAGGTACATATGATATAGAAGTGATACATATTAATGATATATCACGGATCAGAGTTGACTACAGTACCTTCGTCGTCTTCCTGCTGAAATAAAGTGTGCAACACCAAACCGTCTGATTCGATGTTGTGAACCAACCAGCTTGTCCAGTTCCCCTCCCAGTTTATACTCCTCCCAGATAACCTCTGATATACACACACACACACACACACACACACACACATATATATATATATATATATATATATATACAGTATATTAGAGATGGGCATAGATTAATTTCTTTAATCTAGATTAATCTAATTGTAATCTTTGAATTAATCTAGGTTAATCTAGATTACAGTGGCTCATTTGAATGCTGTCGAAGGCGTGCATAATATGTGTGCTACCTAAATAATGACATACAATACCTAAATAATGACTGAGAATAGGTCTGCGCGATTGTTGAGCTGGGGGGGGGGGGGGGGGGTGCTACCGGAGGGGTAGAGTTGCAAGCCCCCCTCACATTGCAATGACCCCCCCCTCCGTCAGTCGTAAATCGCCAGCCCCTTCTCATCCCAACTCGTAATATACCGACGATTTGTCACGCCCCTAGACGTCTGATACTGACGCAAAAGGTACACTCCCGCGTCTGTGCGAAACGATCTGGGGGTTCTCATAAACCCGTTCGCGGTGATAAGAGACGAGCAGAGTCTACAGCGTCCATTCACTCCAATAATAACCCGGTCACGGTGATAGATTACGCTAACCCTAACCCTAACCATAACCCTAACCCTAACCCCAGGGGCGGACTGGGAACAAAAATCGGCCCGGGCAATTTTGTCATCGTGCGCGCCTATCGCATGATTTACACCGGATTTACACCGGGGACGTCTGCGTCGCGTTACGGCTGCGTCCTCTGCCCTGCGTCAATTTACACCGGACGCGTTACGGCAGCGTAGCGTTGCCTTGCGAGCCAGCCGTATTCACGCGAGATCGCGAGATCACGAGATCACGCGATCACGCGATAATCCTGAACGTACACGAGACCGCGAGATCCCGCGATAAACTGTGTGTATAAAGGAAAGGACAACAAACAGCTTACTTTGCTTCTCCGACGTTGAAAAAAGGATGATTTATTTCGTAAATTATTTTATGTTGCTCCACTTCGACAATCAGTCTCTCGTCGTCCATGTTGCCGACCCTCTGAGAACCTTTGATTGATTGACTGCTGACCCTGGTACCACCGGTCATGACGTAATGTTGATGTGAAGTTGTGATAGGCTACATGAGCAGAGTATTGTTTTATTTTGAAAATTGACTGGATGCTCCATGGCTTTTACTATTTCACTTCCTGCCCGGTCGGTCTGCTCTTTTCTAAATTGACACGTTTCAGCAGCGTCTCGCGTCAAAAATAGAACGCTGCGTAAAGATAGCGTTGCTGCTGCGTCGCGACGCTCCGGGGACGCAGCTGAGTATGGCGTCAGATTAGTGCCAAAATGCACTCGCGTGATAAAACATGCAGTCGGGCGTATATATTATTTCACACGAGTAGTTATTACCTGCGAGCGCGCAAATTCTCTCTGCGCGCTCGCGCACACTCAGAGCGCTTCTCCCCAAGCGAGGAAATTGAGAGCGAGCGAGCAAATCGGGGACTCGAGAGCATTTTGTCGTTGCTCTCACATCGGACAGCCTCTCGCAGCTCACGTTCTGCTCGCTCGAAAGGAATAGTTTTGGCACTTTGGGGGAGGGAACCCAGGCAGGGCGGGCTCTCCTGTGATTGGCCGTTTCTGAGGAGCGATATTTGATTGACAGCCTTACTTTCTCTCATGGATGGAAGTCTGCTGGTGAACTCAGTGGTCTGAACGAGACGGCGTCAAGGCGGAGGTACCTTCAGGTAAGAAGGTACCTCTACGGGCCCTTGTGATGAACGAAAACTATGGCTTGTGTGAAATGTCATCTAAGTATGTTTCTGAGAATTGTGTTAGTGTAACTAATAATCAACATTAGTTAGAACGTTATTACTTAGTCCGTAACGTTAACCATGGGTAAAGCTAGCCAATAGAGTTCATCACAAATGCCTGAATTCAGCCAAGGCTTTCTTACCTGAAGGTACCTCCGCCCTGACGCCGTTGTCTCGTTCAGACCACTGAGTTCACCAGCAGACTTCCATCCACGAGAGAAAGTAAGGCTGTCAATCAAATATCGCTCCTCAGAAACGGCCAATCACAGGAGAGCCCGCCCTGCCTGGGTTCCCTCCCCCAAAGTGCCAAAACTATTCCTTTCGAGCGAGCAGAACGTGAGCTGCGAGAGGCTGTCCGATGTGAGAGCAACGACAAAATGCTCTCGAGTCCCCGATTTGCTCGCTCGCTCTCAATTTCCTCGCTTGGGGAGAAGCGCTCTGAGTGTGCGCGAGCGCGCAGAGAGAATTTGCGCGCTCGCAGGTAATAACTACTCGTGTGAAATAATATATACGCCCGACTGCATGTTTTATCACGCGAGTGCATTTTGGCACTAATCTGACGCCATAGCTGAGACATTACGCAGCGCGCCCGGTGTAAATGCTCTCATTGACTAGAGTGGCAGCGATCAGCAGTGGCGAACGCGACGCAGCCGTAACGCGATGCAGACGTCCCCGGTGTAAATGAGCCTTTAGACTTGACGGTTGAGTATGTGGGGATTTTTTCGGTCGCAATTGGTTTGCACATTTGTGGTGGGGACAAAATTCAAAATTCAAATTATAAATAGTGGTGGGGACATGTCCCCCCCGTAATCTACGCCTATGCATGTAACGTTACACTTTTTCCAGAAAGGATGTGTGGTTATAACCGCTTTTATATACAGCCTATCTATGGTTATAACACTAGTCAGAGTAACCACAGACACTTTACTCATCTTTATTCTCCCTCCTGTATCTTAGCTAGCTAGCCCGCAATGTCCGACTTCACTGACGGTAAAACTTGTCCGGCTTCACGTCCGTTAACAGCAAGCTTTATAAATACAACAAAAGAAAGTACTCACTATTGAGTGGAATAGTCGAAAACAGCGTTGGGTGTCTCCGCACAATAGTATCTTGCAGCAGTTGTAACAGTCAAGTCTCAACAGAAGATGTCATGTCCGACTCCAAGAAGGAAGCGAAGAGCGGGAAACAGACGGTGGGAGCGTGTTGCCTCTCACATGCGCAATGGGCGGTCCCAATTCAAATTAAACTCATTTGTTTTGAGTTCGTCAATGTCAAGGTGAAACTATTATGTTATCTCAATTAAATGTACATGTATACGTTTTTAATGGATTTGTTTTGAGTAAATCGAACAACAATTATTTGTGTCACATCAAAGAAGGGCTTGAATCAGTTTTTTTAGTGCTTCTTTACAGTAGAACAGGAACGTAAATGTCATGCTATCAATAAAGAGACAAATAAACATTATGAATAGAAAAACATGAAGTAGAAAATGTCTGTTTCTAGTGGATCAGTAAGACCTCAGGAAGAGCAAATCCTCATCAGACTTTCATCCTCATACCAAACCTATTGCTGCCACCACCTCACACACTACTGAACACCTCCATGTAGCATCCTCCTCTAGCGGTCTGAGCTCTGTCTGCTCACACACTACTGAACACCTCCATGTAGCATCCTCCTCCAGCCTTTAAAGACAGATTAGCGTCTCGTATATATGAACACTTTACGTGCGTTGATGTGAACGTAATATAAATCAATAGAATCAATAGAATAGATGATTTCTCTTCTCAGGAGAGGAATCAGAGTACAAAGTGTCTTTTGCATCACAGGCCGATTAGTATCTGTGGTGACGTGATGCCTACAGCGTTCACTCTGTACAAACAACACACACCTTGAATTGTCCTAGACTGAGGTATGGGTCAGGATCTGGTCGGGTTGGATTCTTGTCGTGTCTTTTCCTTAATGTGTTGTTACAACACGTCCAGGCAGGTCATCAGAAAGGTGCGAGGCTTTATTAGCAGCAGCTCACCAGATAAAAAGGACGAGCACAAAGCGCTTGGTTTGACCTCTTCAAAAAAAAAAAAAAAAAAAAATTGCAATTACCGTAAATCCTCTAATATTGGCCTGTATTCCATTAGTGGCCGGGTCTCTAACATTGGCCGGGCTCGCTGTCGGCGGGGGTAAATATAGGCCGGTCTCTAATATACGTAGACGCCTCATAGACTGACGCTGCCTGTTGGAGCTGACGTATCAGCTCGGCCGCCATCTTGGATGGGTCCCCATTGCGCCCCCAGTGCATTTATTTCTACTGAGGAAGTGTATCCCCAACTACAATAATAAGCATAACTCCCCGAATTCTTACCGGATTTTCACACGGTTTGGTTTGTTACAAACGGCAGAGATTTATTTATGATACAGGACGAATTAATAATAATAAAAAAATAATAATAATAATAAGAATTATTGTTCAATCTTACTTGTGAAAGGTAATCCCACGCGATCTGGTGTCAACACTGCGCCGTAAGTAGGGTGACCAGATGAGATTGGCTGAAATTCGTGACGTTTTTTTTTTTTGTTGGTGGGGGGGGAGGGGGGGGGGGGGGTGTAGGCAGTGACGGACTGGTAACAAAGTTCGGCAAGTTCGGTTCAATTTTCTCCTGGACTGGCCCACCACAGAAACGACGGCCACCGGAGGGGGGGGGGGGGGGGTTTGCGCGATTGGGGGGGGGGGGGGGGGGGGGGGGGGGGGGCTGCCGTCGGCGTCGGGGACTGCATGCAGTCGACTCAACCTCTCTACGGACGGAGTAGCCTATGGATGGACAGTTTTTAATGTTTATCGGAAAATAACTACTCAGTATTCTGCTTGAGTAGCCTATCATTTTCGGGACAATTAGGGCTGGATTCGGGATTCGGGACAAACGCTTAGATTTCGGGACTGTCCCGAATTTCTCAGGACGTCTGGTCACCCTAGCCGTAAGCTGCACAACATACTGCATAGCTTGCTCTCCCGTTGACTCCTATGCTAGACTAGAGTGAGGAGACCCAACCAATATGGCAGCGGCGCTGGATTACGTTCCAGCACGTCATGAGGCGTCTACGTATATATGTCTATGGCTGCAGCCACCCACTACACCCGAAGCCGCTCGTAAACACGCCCCTCCAAACCACGCCCCTCCAAACCACGCCCCCTCCAAACCACGCCCCCTGTTGCTACGGTGGCTTGCTGGGAAAAAATTCAAGCTGCAGCCAGAGCCCGTCTACGGAGAGCCTGTCCACTCCCTATTAAGTCCCATTGTACCGAATTCTGGTTGCAGTTCCACCAGAGCTCCACTGGGGGCGATCGCCTGTGAGTGCAGAATGAATGGGAGCAGATGGAGCTACACGGCTAAATGTGTCTCTTTCACCTGATTCTCATTGAAAAAACTCCGATTTGATTGTAGTTCTTACAAGTTCAACATAGGTTATAGATCGAAAGTTGAATGAACGAGTACTTATGTCCTTTCGATTTCTTACAGGACGTGTTGTTATTGCCCATAACACGCTAGCATTCTGCTAATGAACGCTGATTGGTCAGTGAAGGACTGATTACGACCAGAGATCTGCTTGATGGCATCTTGGCATCCGAAGCGGGACCAGAATGTTAAGGTGGACCTTTTCGCCCAAGTTCTTTTTTTTTTTAACACAGCAACTTCTTTTGGTTGCTGGCACTTTTATCTGCGTATCGTTATGTATGTACTGCTGTGTTATCGATGCCTTGAGGTGTTGCGAATTAATAACATGTATCATCAGGCTGTAAAATATCTGCACATAGCCAGGAGTAGAAATAAATATACAAGTTGTAGTAACTGCACCTCAACACATGATAGCAGCAAACGATATACTGGAGGCGGCGCTTAACGCTGGCCATTGTGCGTCATGGAGGCCACGCCTCCTGCCCAGTGACTACCGGCGGAACTTCCGCCGGCTCAAGTCAGAACACCCCAGGCAGCGCAAAGGAAGGAAGCAAAGCGACTGAGGATGCAACGCTTGGGGTTCTCCACGCAGCGTGATATACATATAATACCTCTCCTTCTGGTTCATAGTTAAATAACTTAAAGCTAAACAAATAAAGTGAGTTATAAGCGTTCCTGTTGTCGGCAGCCTTCTTCCCCGGGACACAAACCCCACATTCTGGTGACTTCCCGACGTGATTCGGGGAAAGAGAGGCTTTATTTGGAACCTTGGAACTTTGGCCGCACTGCAGCCGTACGACTCATCAGCTCTGCCACATGGCGCCATAACAGGAGGTAAGCAGTGCCCATTGCTCAGGCTAAAACTGCACATAGATAGATATAGGATTATTAGGTGACAGAGCTGCTAGCGTACGTTGTGGTAGAGCTTTGGTTCTTCGGTCCATAGTCGTTATAGTTAAGCCGACGTAAAATGAACAGGCGCTGAATACTCAAATTGGGATTGATTAAATTATATTAGTCGCCATTGTACGACAAATAGAAGAACCAAGAGGCCAGTACTGTATGTATTATTAAAACTCGGTACGGGACCTGGGAGTATAAAAACTCGGCGCGGAGCTTTTAGAGTATAAAATTTAAAACTTAATACAAACTTGGGAATATAAAAACTCGGCACGGAGCTTTAGAGTATAAAAAAAAAATAAAATAAAAAATAAAAAATAAAAAATAATAACAAAAAAATTAAAACTCAGTACAAAACTGGGAATATAAATTTGGGGCATAACCCCTAGAGTATAGGAGAGTGGAAAACGGAGATCGATAGGGTACAGATTGCTACTAACATTGTTACTAACATTGTTACTAACATTGTTACTAACATTGCTACTAACATCAAATGCACAAAGAACTACGCTAACTTGCATGTAACTCAACAACCCGCATAATTCGGCATGTGCTAAATGCTTGATAACCGTGCTAATATGCTCTTAACGCCTAACATGTGGAAATAGCTTAGCCTTCTTTGTCTTGTAGCATTTCTGTGCTAGTGGCCCCAGCCTAACATGTGGAAATAGCTTAGCCTTCTTTGTCTTGTAGCATTTCTGTGCTAGTGGCCCCAGGCTAACATGTGGAAGTAGCTTAGCCTTCTTTGTCTTGTAGCATTTCTGTGCTATTAGCCACAAGCTATCCCGAGGGGCTAGCGGATAAGCTAGGTATTTAGAACTGAAGATAGCCCACCACGGGGGGTGGTTTATGGCTCATTGTTCTCCAAGGGGGATGGTAGCATTCCCGTATTCTTAGCCATTTGGCCCAAGTGGAGGCTAATGGCTATGCTAAGTCTAGGGAGAGACGGTAAACACATCTATCTAACCTATAGACATATACCTAACAGTGCCAGTGGATTTGGAGCCCTTCCACATATGGGCACACACATAGTAGGATATATACACAATATTAACGTGGAGGATATAAAGTGTGCGCATTTAAATAAGTTCTATGCTATGGTAACACAGCAGGGAGCATAGATTACAAATCCCTGTCAGCCATTTTGGGAGTCCCCAAAATGGCCCCCAAGACCCCCTACCCCTCGACCACCCCTACCCCCACCCAGACTACCCAGACTTTCCCCCTACCCCCTCCCCCGACGACTGACCATGAAGAAGGGGACAAAGGAATGGCGTTTGCCAGTCTGCGTTTGCAAGTATGAATGAAGTGTGAATGAAGTTGTGCACTCCTAGAATGCAAGGGGAGAAGGCAGAATGGAGCCCAATACAATAATTTGGTTTAATGTTATTATTTAGACATATACATTTATAAATAACTATGTTAACAGATGTCATTACTGCGATAAAAAGTGTTGTTGTGTAAAAACTGATTATTCATAAGCATCAACTTGTCAGTAATAGGAAGGTGTTAAAATTGACATTAACTCTTTGTTTTATTCTTTCCTTTAACCTTAAGAGAAGGAGGGGACCTCCATGCCCCTTCCAAAGAAAGATCATGAACACCTCTTTTTGTTTTTATTAATGATAAGAAATTATAAGGTTAACAAAGGAGGAAAGGGAAGTTGGACAGGACACAATGAGATGGGGACAGTAAGTGGTAATTCTTATAACAGGAGGATTTATTTAGAAAGACAGAGGGAAGTAGACAGAAGGATAGAAGAAGGGAAAGTGTAAGAAAGTTAAAGAAAGTTAAAGAAGGTAAAGAGAGAAATGTGGTCTAGAGAGAGAGGGACAGAGCAGAGATAAAGCCGCAGGAGGTAATTTAGATAAGGAGATCTAACAAAGGAGGGAGGCATTATAGAGTTATGTAGGGGTTTACCTTATAATAGTAGTGGTAATAATAATAATGATGTTAATGATAATAATAATAATAATAATAGACATAATGAAACATAACGAAGAAAGCAATGCGAACATTAGGCGGTTGAAGATCAGGTCAACTATGTATATATGTCTGTTATTTGTTTTTGTTTCCTGTTGATTTTGTTTTCTTTGTGTATTTGTTTTATACTTTTAACTGTTTGTGTGAGTGTT
>JAOPHQ010002680.1:42500-45000 GCA_030340625.1 Merluccius polli | reverse complement strand
GAGGATGTGTATAAGAAGGTGAGGGAGGAGACGAGTGAGGAGGTGAGTGACTCTATTTGGCAGGAAGCCCTGAGCAACACCGCTTCAGAGCCGGTGTAGGGGGCGGTTGCAGGGGTAGAATGGCTCCTGTTGCATTCTGGGATCTGGGTGAGGTTGTCTCCACCAGACAGCTTCTGCTGCGGTGGTCCAGACATCCTCACCTGAGGAGAGGAGAGAAGAGCAACGTTGCGTTCAGAAGATCTCAAATCAGAAGTCTTCAATACGCTGTAGCTCCTCCTCTTCTCCTCACTCTGTGGTGGACGCATCTGTGAGTGTTTGTAGAAGTGTCCACATTGCAGCTAGCCGCTAGACGTTTGGTAGCCCTGGCAACAGCATCACAGATGGCGGTTACCATTGGTTACTTGTATAGAGAGAGGGATGAAGGGCCGGCTGGTGAGAGAATAAGCTGCTGGGTTCTTAACACCACAACCCGGGTTATAAATGTATTTATATATGTATTTATGTATTTATATATGTATGTATATATGTATTTATATATATATTTATATATGTATTTATGTATGTATATGTGTATTTATGTGTATTTATATATGTATTTATAAATGTATTTATGTATTTATATATGTACTTATATATATTTATAAATGTATTTATAAATGTATTTATATATGTATTTATATATGTATTTATAAATGTATTTATTTATGTATTTATATATGTATTTATAAATGTATGTATATATGTATGTATATATGTATTTATATGTGTATTTATATATGTATTTATATATGTATTTATATATGTATTTAATATTTATATGTATTTACACAGGTGGAAAGTAACAAATGACAATTACTCGTTACTGTAAGGGCGTGTTCACACCTGGCGTTTTTTGTAATAGGGAAAAGTTGAGCCGACCGCTTTTTCAACAAAAAAAAAAGCTGGCCGAGAGCGTTTTTTCTATCGCCTAGCAACGAACCCACTCTAGACCCAGACGTTACTCGCCTACTACGTATCTACAAAATGGCAGATCGGGAGGATCAACCCGATCTGCTTCCATATGGACTCTTTGTGGTGTTGTGGTAGAGCCTATTATAACATGTATTAGACATGTCGTACATCTCCACATGTTCCCTAATTAAAACTATCAATCGCTCCACCGGCACTTTCCCGACTGATTTGTCCGCCATTGTTTCTTGTTTTGACAGTTGGGAGTTTCCGTTGTGACGAAGTGTCAATGGTCCGCTTGTGATTGGTCAGTTGTCAAAAAAGCGGCTGACGTCGGGCGCTTTTTTTTCTGACAGTTGAACTTTTTTCAACTTTTTTTTACGCTCGGTGCGGGAGAAAAAAGCGCCGAAAGAGGCGTTTAAAAAAACGCCGGGGCCGTTTTCCAAAAGCTCTCCGCTACACAGGAATACAATGTAGAAAGAAAGGAAACCGCCAGGTGAACACGGCCTAACAGAGCAGCTTAGTTGTGTAATTTAGTGTAATAAAATCAGTCATTTTACTTTTACGTAAGTATAAGTATCCTCCTCCTCCTCCTCCTCCTCCTCCTCCTCCTCCCTCTCTCTCCCCCACCTCTCTCCTCCTCCTCCTCCTCCTCCTCCTCCTCCTCCTCCTCCTCCTCCTCCCTCTCTCCCCCACCTCTCTCCTCCTCCTCCTCCTCCTCCTCCTCCTCCTCCTCCTCCTCCTCCTCCTCCTCCTCCTCCTCATCCTCTCTCCCCCACCTCTCTCCTCCTCCTCCTCCTCCTCCTCCTCCTCCTCCTCCTCCTCCTCCTCCTCCTCCTCCTCCTCCTCCTCCTCCTCCTCTCTCCCCCACCTCTCTCCTCCTCCTCCTCCTCCTCCTCCTCCTCTCTCCCCCACCTCTCTCCTCCTCCTCCTCCAGCTCTCCATGGAGGACACCACCTCCATCCTGCCTCGCCTCAAGAGGAACTCTGCCAACTCCTATGGGATCGGCGCCCTGGCTAAGTCCTCTCTGTCAGGTGTGTCAGGTGTGTGTCTGTCTGCTGCCATGGTAACTTGCCCCTCCCCCATGTTGCATCCACACACTCCTACTCTCCCGGAGGAGCGCTGGAGCTTGGATCTAACATGTGGGTGCCCCCCCCCCCTCCTCTCTACCCCCCCCTCCCTCATGTCACCATTCAACACACGTCAATAGCGGCCGTTTTTGTGTGGAGTTATTGATCCATCCATCAATCAATCAATCAATCAATCAATCCATCCATTAAGCCATCAATCGACTAATCAACTAATCAATCAACCAATCAATCAATCAGCTAATCAATCAATCAACAAATCAACCAACACATCAATCAACAAATCAATCAATAAAACAATCAATCAACTAATCCATCAATCAATCAATGCAAACTTTGACACTAAAGTAAGTCCGGCTGTTTACTTTTTAAACACATCTGGAAACGCAGCTGTGTGTAATGTGTTCACACACACATGGTGCTGGGGGGGGGGGTGTTGTGGTGGTGGTGGTGGTGTTGTGGTG
>JAOPHQ010002680.1:0-37500 GCA_030340625.1 Merluccius polli | reverse complement strand
TGCCTACAGGTGTATGATATATTTACCTGTACTTGCCGACAGGTAGACCGGCGGCGTATTTACCTGTACCTGCCTACAGGTGTATGATATATTTACCTGTACCTGCCTACAGGTGGAGATCCTTGGACACCTGAGTGGGCAGATGGCTGACGGTGTGCTTGGGGGCGTGGTCGGGGTTGAGACGGTAGGGGAGGAGCCAGAGTCAGAAGGCTTCTCAGAACAGCAGGAGGAGGAAGAGGAGGAGGAGGACGTGACGAAGGTGAATCATCAACAACAGCCACAAAACGATCCTCTAGTCCAGGGGTTCACAAAGCACCGCACACTGAAATGATCTGTAGATGAAAAGGTTTTAGACGCCTGCTGTAGTTCAGCACAGTGTTGTGTGTGGGTGTGTTATTATGTACAGACCATGATGTGACTTCCTGTTTTCTGCCAGATGGAGGACGTGACAATAACCCTGGAGCCAGGACCGCCCTCCTCCTCCTCCGGGGAGCGGACACAGCTCAACGGGACGCCCTACGCCCTCCGGTCGCTGGACAAGACGGAGGAGGACGCCACGATGGTTGTCGTGACGACCGATTGAGCGAGACGCATCGCCGTCAGACAGAGACTGGCGCAGGGAGGACTTTGTAATATTCCAGTAATCAACGATTCCAGCCGACCCCCTTTCCCCCCCCGTCGCCCGTTTGTTCTGAGACCTTCAGGAGGTGTTCCTGTGAACCAGACGTGTGTTGTGATGAGACCTTCAGGAGGTCTGGAGGTGTTCCTGTGAACCAGACGTGTGTTGTGATGAGACCTTCAGGAGGTCTGGAGGTGTTCCTGTGAACCAGACGTATGTTGTGATGAAGAGGATGAAGAGGATGAGAGACTAGACTCACCTCTGTGTTGTTCAATGGACCAATCACCTGTCTGGATCTTCTGACCACAGCAGCTGGGAGGAAAAACTTCTGATGGTTATTTAAATGAATGGACAGGAGGATGGATGAGTGGATGGATGGATGGATGATACATTGATGTTTTTTTGAATAGTTGGAAGAATGATGGATGGATGACAGTTGGATCATAGATGGGTGGATGAATGGGTGGGATGGATGGAAGGATGAATGAATGTTAATGGCACAATGAGTAGGATTTTCCTCAAAAACTGTATAGACTCACAAAAGTAATCAATAATCAATCAATCATCACGTATGACCCTCCAGAAGTGTGTGGTGGCGTCTGTATCTTCACACACGCTGCCCTCTGCCTGTGTTTTCTTATTTTACTTTGTTGGGGACATTTCTGGGCGTCGACCTTTGGGCAGTCGGTCGCCCCCAGCCAATAGGAACGAAAGACTTCTGGGGTCGGCGTTCCCCCGCGGGCGAGCGCTTCTGGTGGCGTTCAGCCGGGGAGGAGGGGCCAAACTTTGAATGTTGCGTTTACAAACCACGACCAACACATCCTACTCATTGTGCCGTTAACAATGGGATCAATGTGAACGGTGAACCAATGTGGGAATAGGATAAGAGTCACAGCCACACCTGCCGCTGGTTCGCAGAGCACCTGGAGGAGCATCATCTTCGTATCTCCGCTCCCTCGACCGGAACGACCGAACGCAACCGTGTTTTTCTCCTGTTCACCAGTCTTGTCTGTCTGGGGAGAGACGGATGTAAATCTATATCGCTGCCATTGATGTCTACAAACACACTGAAACATTTTCTGACGTGGTAAACTGGTAAAGAGAGAGGGAGGTGTTACTTACAGGTCGGCGATGCAGGGAGAGACCAAGACTACTGCATGACCTCGTCATTACCGTATAACAAACCACTCGAACAATAATGTGTTCAATTCATTTTTTAATAAAACACATTGGCCTTAACCCGGTTTGTATTCTGAATATATATGAATCCTGATGGGTACTAACATTACACAGTATAACACACACACACACACGCACATACAGTCACATGGTTAATTAACTAAAGGCTTACACATGACTTATGAATGTTATTATAAAGTGAATTTGTTTATTATCATTATTTTATTTTTATGAATTATTATCATATTGTAATCCTAACCTGTAGATATACAGGAAGAAAGGAACAAGATTGAATGAGAGGTATTGTGTATTGTGCACTTTCAGCTATATTCCTATATCATGCCTCCTTTAAAGTTGCACATAACAAAATAACAAATAACATTATTTGACCATTCCTTCAAACAAAGTTATGTCAATTCTGAGAAAGTGATTTGATGCTACTACAATATTCATAAGGGCACATTGAGACGGATATAAAAGACACTGAGATGAGAACGTTAACAGTATAGCCTTTTAAAAATAACGGAAATCACTGAAAAGTCACAGAAAACAACTTTTAAAGACCGTTAAGGAAGAGATGGAGAGACAGAGAGAGCAGTGTGATGTTAAAGGTGCGCTATGCAACTCGGTTATTCCTCCGCTGTTTCTGGGTTTTCGCCGGAATTGGGCTCGCATTTCTCACTATAGAGCTCCCCCTGCAGCTTCGGAATAGGCCTACAACACTGTCGTAAAAACTCATTGACAACGCCCCCCACCCCCCACATCGATAAATAAATAGTAATACACAACGAGAACCTGGATTCGGACCGCAAACAAACATGTGTGGTAGCAAGTCACTGCTAGGATAAACCCTCACTAGCTAGCAAGCTAGCCATGAAGCAACCAAGCGAAACACATACAGGGCTCACAATAAAACGGTCGAGCAAAACACATTGTTCAACAGACTCTCAAACCACATTACAAAAACGAAGTTCACCCAAGGGTAGGCTACTTACAATGTCAGCAGCAAGACAGCCAAGTCGGCGTCCGTTTTGCATTCTTCCGAGTCTCTCAGTTGACGCCATTCCGCATAAGCTCGCCCTATGTTCACTCGTGTCTGGTTTCTTTGTTTATCATAATCCTTTCTCTTATTCTTCGATTCCTCCGACCTTCCCCTCTTGGGTCTTGATGGATCCATAGTGGATTTGTCGATTGATCCAGAATTGCCTTGCAACTGACTCTATATTCAGCCGGACCCATGTTTGGCACCCCCGCCCAGGTCTACCGTAAAGCAGTGAAACTACAATCTGACTACATTTTCGAGGCGCGATTGGATACTTCCGCTGCGTCACATCCGTAAGTGGCCGGGACGGCCACATGAAGTTGCATGTTCTGTTTTTCCGCGGGGACCCAACAGGGGGAGATGAAACACCCACCAAACAACCCAGAAAGTGTTGTAGAACGATCAGAACGACTCTCAACCTGCATGGTTAAGGTTATTTTTGATAAACGAGTTGCATAGTGCTTCTTTAAGGTGTCTGTGGCTGTTCGCTAATAGTGAACTGGTGGAGAGGGAGGGGCTAGTGGCAGGAGGCGGGGCTTAAGAACACAATAAAATAACAAGAGTTAAAGCTGCTGTAGGTAAGATTTAAGAGCTATTATATACATATATATATATATATATATATATATATATATATATATATATATATATATATATATATATATATATATATACTAGTATTATTAAAGGTGCTGTAGGTAAAATTGAACAGTTATTATATATATATATATATATATATATATATATATATATATACTAGTATTATTAAAGGTGCTGTAGGTAAGATTTATGAGCTATTATATATATACTAGTATCATTAAAGGTGCTGTAGATCAGCTTAAAGAGCTATTATATATATATTCTAGTATTATTAAAGGTGCTGTACGTAAGATTGAAGAGCTATAATTTGAGTGTAATTTGTTAGAAATACTACAGCCATCCGTCAGCTCTGTGAGGATCTCGCTCTCTTCTGCTCTCTCTTATCTTACTGACAGCAGCTTTGAAAAGAAACGTTAAGACATGAAAGTTTTTAGTTCTCTATTAAAAAGTTCAGGTGGGAGTACTGGTGGTACTGGTGGTAGTACTGGTGAGTAACGCCTCGGTCTGTACGTCTCTCTGAGGATGATGATGATGAGGAGGAAGAGGTGGGGGAGAGGGGGAGGTGGGGGAGGAGCAGGGCTGGGAGGGTTTGGGGGCGGAGTTACGGCTGCTGACATCACGGAAGCTGGCCAGCGGTCGGGGAAGCTTAACGCCAGAGTGGGTGGAGCCCTCGATGGCCTTCTGGAGCTGAGGGGGTGTGTGTAGGTGTGTGTGTGTGTGTGTGTGTGTGCATGTGTGTGTGCGTGCATGTGTGTGTGTGCGTGTGTGTGTGTGTGCGTGTGTGTGTGTGCGTGCGTGTGTATGCGTGTGTGTGTGTGCGTGTGTGTGTGTGTGTGTGTGCATGTGTGTGTGTGTGCGTGTGTGTGTGTGTGCGTGTGTGTGTGTGCGTGCGTGTGTATGCGTGTGTGTGTGTGCGTGTGTGTGTGTGTGTGTGTGCATGTGTGTGTGTGTGCGTGCATGTGTGTGTGCGTGTGTGTGTGTGCATGTGTGTGTGCGTGCATGTGTGTGTGTGCGCGTACGTGCGTGCGCGCGTGTGTGTGTGCGCGTACGTGCGCGTGTGTGTGTGTGTGCATGTGTGCGTGTGCGCGTGTGTGTGTGTGCAGGCATCATGCAACAGTTTGCCATCTCTGAAGCGACGCTGTTCGGCTGGAACTCGGTGGACGGGGAGAGCCTGGGGGCGGAGTCTAACGGCGGCAGCACCGCCCATCTTAGTGAGGTCAACCAGGACAGCATCACCAGCAGAGGTACACACACTGGACCACCAACATGGCCGCCGCACCGCAACTTCACACACACACACACACACACACAGACGGTTGTGTGTAACGAACCGTGTGTGTGTGTGTGTGTGTGTGTGTGTGTGTGTGTGTGTGTGTGTGTGTGTGCTGTGTGGTCCCCTCAGACCCCGGACTGCACCACTCCTCGGCGGAGGTGTGGCCTCACACCTACGTCTCCCAGGGCCTCTACTGCCTCTCCTCCTCCGACGCCTGGGAGCCAATCAGCAGCCAGCCCTCCGGCGTGGCCTCGCCCGCCGCCGGCTCCTTCATCATGGCCCCCGGTGAGTTCAACGCAACTTTATTAGCACGGCCCCCGAATCACACTCACAGCCTCAGAGCGGCTCCACAGGAACGGACACCGTCTAACCCGGTCACCCAGCGCTGTTTAGTGATCGTTGTTCTCATATTGTAATATTAATGTTGTTTGTTACACCTGGGAAGGGTTAGCTTGTTGTGTGCTTGCTAACATGAGCTAATATTAGCCATAATTAGCTAACATCAGCTAACATTAGCTAACATCAGCTAACATTACCTAATGGTAGCCATAATTAGATAACATCAGCTAACATCAGCTGACATCAGCTGACATTAGCCATAATTAGCTAACATCAGCTGACATTAGCTAACATTAGCCAGCATTAGCTAACATCAGCTGACATTAGCTAACATTAGCCAGCATTAGCTAACATCAGCTGACATTAGCTGACATTAGCCAGCATTAGCTAACATCAGCTGACATTAGCTAACATTAGCCAGCATTAGCTAACATCAGCTGACATTAGCTAACATTAGCCAGCATTAGCTAACATCAGCTGACATTAGCTAACATCAGCTAACATTAGCTAATATTAGCCAGCATTAGCTAACATCAGCTGACATCAGCTAACATCAGCTGACATTAGCCATAATTAGCTAACATCAGCTGACATTAGCTAACATTAGCCAGCATTAGCTAACATCAGCTGACATTAGCTAACATTAGCCAGTAATAAATAAAAATAAAAAAAAAGGGGGCGGCAGTAGCTCAGTAGGTAGAGCGGGTGGACAGAGCAGGGTCGTCCACTAACCGTAGGGTCGGCGGTTCGATCCCCTTGATCCCCGCTTCCAAACTGTCTGCGTGTCGAAGTGTCCTTGAGCAAGACACTGAACCCTGAACCCCAACTTGCTCCCCGGGCGCTGATCATAGCAGCCCACTGCTCCTACGTACAGTAGGATGGGTTAAATGCAGAGGACAAATTTCGTTCCCGAACATGGGAATGACAAATAAAGACCGAAAGGTCCCCCTTAATTAGCTAACATCAGCTGACATTAGCTAACATCAGCTAACATTAGCTAATATTAGCCAGCATTAGCTAACATCAGCTGACATTAGCTGACATTAGCCAACATCAGCTAACATCAGCTGACATTAGCTGACATTAGCCAACATCAGCTAACATTAGCTAGCTGGGTGCCGGTGTTTGGAGCGGGTCTGACGGTGGGGACGTGTGATTGGTGTTCCAGGCAGCGGGGGAGGAGGGACGCCGGGGGAGGGGTTTGACGGTTACCTCCACCAGAACCAGCTGCACCACCAGTACCAACTCCAACAGTACCACAACCAGCAGCTACTGCAGTACCAGCAACAGGTGTGACTCACACACAGTACCAGGAGGCCACACAGGCAGGTGGTACTAACACAGTACCGGGTCCAAAGTACAAATTATACAACGGATAGTTCCAGAACTTGATTTTGATTGGCTCAAAGCCGTTTTTAAAGTGCTCCGCTAGCCTGTGTTGCTTGGCAACCATTTTGCTGTCTTGAGGAGCTATATTTGTCTGGGGGAAGAATGATTTGTTTTCAATAAATGATCGCATTTTATGTTGCTGTTTATTTTTTTTAAATCTTACTTGGTAGTCTCTATAGCAACCGTTTTATAAAAGCAATAAGCCACTTGAGGCCGGGATTTACAGTGATTTTAGAACAGCTAGGGCGCGTTTTAATTTAATTAAGTATAACCTCCTTATTGCTTAACTCCCCCATCCTTTCCTCTCTCCTTCCTCCCTTCCCTTCTCTCTTTAATTCCCTCCCTCCCCAAGTCTATGGACCCCCGGCTCCACAGCACCTCCCACTCTCTCCAGGCCACGCCCAACAGTACCATCCACAGCCTGGGTCCGCCCACCCATCCCCGCCTGGCCGACCTGTGGGGCGGAGCTCAGCTGGACGCCCAGCAGGTAAAACACCTGTCGATGTCACTTCCTCTCCCTGAGAGTTTCTGTGATGCATTTAGTAGGCTAGCGGTGTATTTACCTGTACCTGCCGACAGGTAGACTAGTAGTGTATTTACCTGTACCTGCCTACAGGTAGACCGGCGGCGTATTTAACTGTACCTGCCGACAGGTAGACTAGTGGTGTATTTACCTGTACCTGCCTACAGGTAGACTAATGGTGTATTTACCTGTACCTGCCGACAGGTAGACTAATGGTGTATTTACCTGTACCTGCCGTCAGGTAGACCAGTGGCGTATTTACCTGTACCTGCCGACAGGTAGACCAGTGGTGTATTTACCTGTACCTGCAGACAGGTAGACTAGTGGTGTATTTACCTGTACCTGCCGACAGGTAGACCAGTGGTGTATTTACCTGTACCTGCCTACAGGTGTATGATATATTTACCTGTACTTGCCGACAGGTAGACTAGTGGTGTATTTACCTGTACCTGCCTACAGGTGTATGATATATTTACCTGTACCTGCCGACAGGTAGACTAGTGGTGTAATTACCTGTACCTGCCGACAGGTGTATGATATATTTACCTGTACCTGCCTACAGGTGTATGATATATTTACCTGTACTTGCCGACAGGTAGACCAGTGGTGTATTTACCTGTACCTTCCGACAGGTAGACCAGTGGCGTATTTACCTGTACCTGCCTACAGGTGTATGATATATTTACCTGTACCTGCCTACAGGTGGAGATCATTGGACACCTGAGTGGGCAGATGGCTGACGGTGTGCTTGGGGGCGTGGTCGGGGTTGAGACGGTAGGGGAGGAGCCAGAGTCAGAAGGCTTCTCAGAACAGCAGGAGGAGGAGGAGGAGGAGGAGGAGGACGTGACGAAGGTGAATCATCAACAACAACAGCCACAAAACGATCCTCTAGTCCAGGGGTTCACAAAGCACCGCACACCGCACACTGAAATGATCTGTAGATGAAAAGGGTTTAGACGCCTGCTGTAGTTCAGCACAGTGTTGTGTGTGGGTGTGTTATTATGTACAGACCATGATGTGACTTCCTGTTTTCTGCCAGATGGAGGACGTGACAATAACCCTGGAGCCAGGACCGCCCTCCTCCTCCTCCTCCGGTGAGCGGACACAGCTCAACGGGACGCCCTACGCCCTCCGGTCGCTGGACAAGACGGAGGAGGACGCCACGATGGTTGTCGTGACGACCGATTGAGCGAGACGCATCGCCGTCAGACAGAGACTGGCGCAGGGAGGACTTTGTAATATTCCAGTAATCAACGATTCCAGCCGACCCCCTTTCCCCCCCCGTCGCCCGTTTGTTCTGAGACCTTCAGGAGGTGTTCCTGTGAACCAGACGTGTGTTGTGATGAGACCTTCAGGAGGTCTGGAGGTGTTCCTGTGAACCAGACGTGTGTTGTGATGAAGAGGATGAAGAGGATGAGAGACTAGACTCACCTCTGTGTTGTTCAATGGACCAATCACCTGTCTGGATCTTCTGACCACAGCAGCTGGGAGGAAAAACTTCTGATGGTTATTTAAATGAATGGACAGGAGGATGGATGAGTGGATGGATGAGTGGATGACACATTGATGTTTTTTTGAATAGTTGGAAGAATGATGGATGGATGACAGTTGGATGATAGATGGGTGGATGAATGGGTGGGATGGATGGAAGGATGAATGAATGTTAAAGGCACAATGAGTAGGATTTTCCTCAAAAACTGTATAGACTCACAAAAGTAATCAATAATCAATCAATCATCACGTATGACCCTCCAGAAGTGTGTGGCGGCGTCTGTATCTTCACACACGCTGCCCTCTGCCTGTGTTTTCTTATTTTACTTTGTTGGGGACATTTCTGGGCGTCGACCTTTGGGCAGTCGGTCGCCCCCAGCCAATAGGAACAAAAGACTTCTGGGGTCGGCGTTCCCCCGCGGGCGAGCGCTTCTGGTGGCGTTCAGCCGGGGAGGAGGGGCCAAACTTTGAATGTTGCGTTTACAAACCACGACCAACACATCCTACTCATTGTGCCGTTAACAATGGGATCAATGTGAACGGTGAACCAATGTGGGAATAGGATAAGAGTCACAGCCACACCTGCCGCTGGTTCGCAGAGCACCTGGAGGAGCATCATCTTCGTATCTCCGCTCCCTCGACCGGAACGACCGAACGCAACCGTGTTTTTCTCCTGTTCACCAGTCTTGTCTGTCTGGGGAGAGACGGATGTAAATCTATATCGCTGCCATTGATGTCTACAAACACACTGAAACATTTTCTGACGTGGTAAACTGGTAAAGAGAGAGGGAGGTGTTACTTACAGGTCGGCGATGCAGGGAGAGACCAAGACTACTGCATGACCTCGTCATTACCGTATAACAAACCACTCGAACAATAATGTGCTCAATTCATTTTTTAATAAAACACATTGGCCTTAACCCGGTTTGTATTCTGAATATATATGAATCCTGATGGGTACTAACATTACACAGTATAACACACGCACACACACGCACATACAGTCACATGGTTCATTAACTAAAGGCTTACACATGACTTATGAATGTTATTATAAAGTGAATTTGTTTATTATCATTATTTTATTTTTATGAATTATTATCATATTGTAATCCTAACCTGTAGATATACAGGAAGAAAGGAACAAGATTGAATGAGAGGTATTGTGTATTGTGCATTTTCAGCTATATTCCTATATCATGCCTCCTTTAAAGTTGCACATAACAAAATAACAAATAACATTATTTGACCATTCCTTCAAACAAAGTTATGTCAATTCTGAGAAAGTGATTTGATGCTACTACAATATTCATAAGGGCACATTGAGACGGATATAAAAGACACTGAGATGAGAACGTTAACAGTATAGCCTTTTAAAAATAACGGAAATCACTGAAAAGTCACAGAAAACAACTTTTAAAGACCGTTAAGGAAGAGATGGAGAGACAGAGAGAGCGGTGTGATGTTAAAGTGTCTGTGGCTGTTCGCTAATAGTGAACTGGTGGAGAGGGAGGGGCTAGTGGCAGGAGGCGGGGCTTAAGAACACAATAAAATAACAAGAGTTAAAGCTGCTGTAGGTAAGATTTAAGAGCTATTATATATATATATATATATATATATATATATATATATATATATATATATATATATATACATATATACTGTATATATATATATATATATATATATATATATATATATATACTAGTATTATTAAAGGTGCTGTAGGTAAGATTTAAGAGCCATTATATATATTCTAGTATTATTAAAGGTGCTGTACGTAAGATTGAAGAGCTATAATTTGATTGTAATTTGTTAGAAATACTACAGCCATCTGTCAGCTCTGTGAGGATCTCGCTCTCTTCTGCTCTCTCTTATCTTACTGACAGCAGCTTTGAAAAGAAACGTTAAGACATGAAAGTTTTTAGTTCTCTATTAAAAAGTTCAGGTGGGAGTACTGGTGGTACTGGTGGTAGTACTGGTGAGTAACGCCTCGGTCTGTACGTCTCTCTGAGGATGATGATGATGATGAGGAGGTGGGGGAGAGGGGGAGGTGGGGGAGGAGCAGGGCTGGGAGGGTTTGGGGGCGGAGTTACGGCTGCTGACATCACGGAAGCTGGCCAGCGGTCGGGGAAGCTTAACGCCAGAGTGCGTGGAGCCCTCGATGGCCTTCTGGAGCTGAGGGGTGTGTGTGTGTGTGTGTGTGTGTGTAGGTGTGTGTGTATGTAGGTGTGTGTATGTAGGTGTGTGTGTATGTGTGTGTGTGTGGGTGGGAGGGGAAGAAAGGAGGTATGAGAGGATGGATGGAGAGATGGGAAACAGAAAAAAGACGAATGAAAAGAGGTGAGAAATAAAGATGGTGGCAGAGGAAAAACCTAGCAGATATTGATACTAACACTAATGTAGCCTGTCTGTCTCACAGTCTAGATTAGTGAGAGACAGACAGATGGACGGACAGACACACACACACACACACACACACACACACACACACACACACACACACACAGGGAGACAGACAGACAGGTAGACAGACAGATGGACAACACACAGACAGAGTGAGACAGATAGACACACACACAGGGAGACAGACAGACACACAGACAAACAGGCAGGTAGACAGACATACAGAGAGGCAGACAGACAGACATGCAGAGAGACAGACAGACAGACATTATTTAGGAGGAGATGGCTGCAGATTCATTCACTCCAGAGCTGTTTATTCAGGACTGACCTTGGTCACACACACACACACACACACACACACACACACACACACACACACACACACGGACACACACAGACACATGGACACACACTGGGGTGTGCGGACCTCGGGGAGGGCGACCACGCCCACCAGTCTGCCGATGCTGGTGACGTAGGCGTGGCTGAGGCCCAGCAGGGAGAACAGAGTGTGCGTCTGCAGGACACATGTCACAAAACCATTAGGACTCATTTTTACATTTTTACATTCAGGACATTCAGCAGACGCTTTTATCACAAGTGACAAAAGGAGAAGGAGGTTGCCGGGTTTGGATTCCAGTTTTGAATGAGGAGTCTGAGGCCATCATGAGTCACAGTGAGTTATAGCGTCTATGCGGATGTAAGGGCGGAGGCTTGGGCGGGCGTGCGAGGCAGCCCGCCAAGAGAGAGAGAGAGAGAGAGAGATAGAGAGAGAGAGAACAACACACAGAGTTCAGCCATCACTGGAACTCAAATATAATCCATCCAATCCAGTCATCCTTCTTCTGACTGTCGCTTAGCAACAAGGGATGAGACCCTGAGTGAGTCTGATTCGATGGGCAGTCGCCGAGGAAGATGCGCCTAGGCGCCGGACATTTTGGCAGCGTTACCACGGAAACAACATCGGCGTGAAGTGGCGTTTCGGGGGTGGTGCGATGATCGTTAACTAACCAACGTGCAGTTGGTTAACGATCATCGCAAGATGACGTCTATGACATCACACGTACCGCGCGCTCAGTTACTCTGTTAAGAGGCATTACCCACAATGCATCATCAAGTGGCCTATTTTACTTTTATTTAAAAAAATAAATGTAAACTAACTTTCACAATAAAGTCACCTTCCAGTCACAATTACGTTAAGCTCAGCACCCAACCAGGTGAGGGCACCTGGAGAAAGGGGGTGGAGCTACCTTGTGTAAGGACGTCCTCTCCACCAGCTGGAAGGGGGAGGGGTCAATTCGGATCTGGTCAAGTTCCATAGGTTTTTCCATCTCTGCTGCCTCCCACGCTTTGATCTGAGGAGACAAGGTCAAGGGTCCGGGTCAAAGGTTATGGAGGGAGAGATCAATGGAGAGATGGAAAAAGGGGGCGAGAGAGAGGAGGTCTCTCTCTCTCTCTCTCTCTCTCTCTCTCTCTCTCTCTCTCTCCATACTGTACCTCTTCTGTTGTCATGGTGTTGGCCATGGGAGGAGGAGAGGGCTCCTGTATGGGAGCCAGACAGACAGAGAGACAGAGAGGAAGAGACAGACAGACAGAGAGACAGACAGGAGAGAGGTTACATGGGTTCAGAGTGTTTTTACTAAATCTCTGTGGGGAAGGAGAGGTCAGCCAATCAGACGCATCTAAATAGTCTCCCTGGCCCTGAACTCCAAGCACATGCAGAGAGACAACCAGGACTGAATACTGAATATATATCATATCATATTCATTTAATATGGAAGTGATAATGTACAGCCAGCCGGTAAACCCCCACAGGGTGATGCAGGAGCTGAAGGGGTTGATTTCGCAATAATGACCGGCTTGCTTATTACACACTACTTACTGAAGAAATCATTAATTTTAAATAATACACAAAAAAAGATTTTATTATGAATATGAATATATTATATTATGAGATTAGATTCCTCCACACACACCTGTGTCTGGCCTTGTGCTCGTCTGTGTTTGGAGGTGAAGAGGTTCCTGAGAGCCCTCCGAATGGACCGGACTAGACCCTTATCTAGAGAGAGAGAGAGAGACCATTACATATACATATATTTATATAGAGATAGAGAGAGAGAGGGAAAGAGAGAGAGTTTGTGAATTATGGGATGAGTCAGCTGAGAGGTGGGTGAGAGGGGTGCGGTGAGGACAACAGAAAGAGAGGAGTGAGTCACCAGAGGAGATGGGGATAGTGGGGATGAAGATAAGGACTAAAGATGACAGCATGACAGGAAATACTTGAAAATACACTTGGAGACCCGACCGTTTTATATCCCAGTTCTCTTTAAGACTCTTCAACTGGTGGAATGATGTCATGCTGATGTCATGCTGATGTCATGGTGATATCACGCTGATGTCACGCTGATGTCATGCTGATGTCATGGTGATATTACGCTGATGTCATGCTGATATCACGCTGATATCATGCTGATATCACGCTGATATCATGCTGATGTCATGGTGATGTCATGGTGATATCACGCTGATGTCATGGTGATTTCATGCTGATATCATGCTGATGTCATGCTGATGTCATGCTGATATCATGCTGTCATGGTGATATCACGCTGTCATGCTGATGTCATGCTGATATGCTGATTTCATGCTGATATCACACTGTCATGCTGATATCATGCTGATGTCATGCTGATATCACGCTGATGTCATGCTGATATGATTTCATGCTGATATCACACTGATTTCATGCTGATTTCATGCTGATATCATGCTGATATCATGCTGATGTCATGCTGATTTCATGCTGATATCACACTGATGTCATGCTGATGTCATGCTGATATCATGCTGATGTCATGCTGATGTCACGCTGATGTCATGCTGATGTTACGATGATGTCATGATAATGTTACGATGATGTCATGCTGATGCTGTGACGATGTCACGATGATGTCATATTGATGTCATGCTGATGACGCACTGAAAGAAAATGACGAATGTGACGAATTATAGAATTTTACTAATCCAAGAGAGAGAGAGACATACAGAGTGTCTCACCTGGCTGTGTAGCACTGTGGTGGAGGGAGGGACATACAGAGTGTCTCACCTGGCTGTGTAGTGCTGTGGTGGAGGGAGGGGCATACAGAGTGTCTCACCTGGCTGTGTAGTGCTGTGGTGGAGGGAGGGTCATACAGAGTGTCTCACCTGGCTGTGTAGTGCTGTGGTGGAGGGAGGGACATACAGAGTGTCTCACCTGGCTGTGTAGCGCTGTGGTGGAGGGAGGGTCATACAGAGTGTCTCACCTGGCTGTGTAGTGCTGTGGTGGAGGGAGGGACATACAGAGTGTCTCACCTGGCTGTGTAGTGCTGTGGTGGAGGGAGGGACATACAGAGTGTCTCACCTGGCTGTGTAGTGTTGTGATGGAGGGAGGGACATACAGAGTGTCTCACCTGGCTGTGTAGTGCTGTGGTGGAGGGAGGGGCATACAGAGTGTCTCACCTGGCTGTGTAGTGCTGTGGTGGAGGGAGGGACATACAGAGTGTCTCACCTGGCTGTGTAGTGCTGTGGTGGAGGGAGGGACATACAGAGTGTCTCACCTGGCTGTGTAGCGCTGTGGGAGGGCTGCGGTTCTTGTTCTGGGGTTTTGGGCGGCAGCGGCCCGTTCCTCTCCTCCGGGAAGGGAAAACAGAGGACTGTACCACCTAGTTTTAATCTGAATATCGAGTGCTCACCAAGTCATGACCGTAGTGATAGTATATTATAGTATATAACTACATTCAGGTCAGTCAGGAAATACAATAAATATAGAACATTTAAATGTATAAAAAAATATCTAATGAAAAAAAAAGAAAAAAACAACTGTGTCTCACCTTCTCTGCCTCCTCCTCCTCATCTTCATCTACAAAGGCGAAGGCCTCCCAGCTCTGGTCCACTCTCCGGTTCTCCTGGTTCTGATCCGAGTTCTGGTCCAGGTTCTGGTCCAGGTTCTGGTCTGGGTTCTGATCCGGGTTCTGGTCCGGGTTCTGGTCCAGGCTCTGATCTGGACTCCGGTCCAGGTTCTGATCTGGGTTCTGACCATGGAAGACGCGAGTCATCAACTATATTTACGATTTAACCAATGTCTTGTTCTTGTTGTGTTGGCTCCTTTGTTGAGCACTTTGCATTGCGGTTTTGCACTAACATCACCAGACAAATAAAGTTGTATTTGATTAGTTAGTTATTTGAAGTGTTACTAGTAGATTAAGTATTAGGTGCATTCAGTATTAGTACCTGGTAGCGTTAGTTACATTGCTAGTAGTATTAAGGTAGTTATTAGTTACCTCTAGTAGTATCAGTTACTAGTAGTGCTAGTTAGTTACATTCTTAAACCACCTGCATGAGGATCCGCCTCTCTGGTGACAGCCACCAATCACAGAGCGCCAGCAGCTCCAGCCTGTCGATGCTGCCCAATAGGATCATAGAATCTGGAAGCAGGAAGTGGTATTAACACACAGGCTTCATGGGCTCAGAGACAGTTGAGGTTCTTTAAAAGGAGACAGGATAGTGTAGTAGCTAAGGGTGTTTGACCCCCAGCTGAAAGGTTCTGGGTTCGATCCCCAATGTCCACAGTCTACCTGTAGGCATCCTAGATCAAGATGTCCCCTGACCCCTACCTGCATTACTACACTACACTATACACTGTATGTTCATGTGGGGATGAATTCCACTGCATGATGTTGTGCCCCCCCCCCCCCCCCCCCCCCCTCACCTGTAGTGTCCACCAGGGGGAGCGTCTTGAGGGACGAGGAGTCGAGGAGACGGAGCACGTCGCTGCAGGAGGAGTGGGAGGAGATGAACTGCACCTCCTGCACCATGATGTCCTCCACTAAGATGTTGTACTTGCTGGAGGAGCACAGGATCATCATCATCATCATCATCATCATCATCATCATCATCATCATCATCATCATCATCATCATCATCACTATCAGTACGGTATTCAAGTTGCTGTTGGTAAGATTTGAGAGTTGTAAAGAGAGCTCCCTCCCTCCCTATGTTTCTCAGCCATTGATAAGTGTTGCATTTCACGCACCTGTGATTGACAGGCAGGATGGATTCCCTGAACCAATCAGGGAAGAGATGCCCTGATTGGTCAGGATTGAGCCAGGGAGCGGTCTAAAGTCAAAATTGTCTCCTTACAGAGGCAGACGCAGTCAACTAGAAACAGATATTCTCACAGAGCAAGGTCCCCTATTTTACCACCAGGTGTGATGTTGATTAGCCATTACCAGCCTATCCAGTGGACCGTACCAACTGGTATCAGGGCAGATTTTGAATGGCGAATCAACATCACACCTGGAGGTAAAGTAGGAGCCGTTTAACTCCTCCCTCCTGGTCCTTTAAGGTACGGACCTGATGTGTCCGAAGCTGAGCTCCGGCAGGTAGGGCAGCTTCTTGACCTGGATGATGGAGTCGTAGAGCGACGGCTGGAGGCCCTGCGCCACAATGTTGGCCAGGATGACCGCTACCATCATGGGCAGGATGTGAGAGATCTGACCGGTCAGCTCGAAGCAGATGACCGCAGTGGAGACCGTGTGGGTCACCGCTCCCGTTAGAGCCGCCGCACCTGGGGGGGGGAGGGAGGGAATTCAAAGTTGGCCCCTCCTCCCCGGCTGAACGCCACCAGAAGCGCTTACCAGCGGGTGAACGCCGACCCCAGATTGACTCGTTTTTTAAACAAGCCTTGTGTTTTCGGTGTTTTGCCCTTCGCTATATTTTCGTTTTTTCTGTTCTGTGTCTTAGCTTCCTCTTGGATGCGTGCGTACGATCTGGGACCCGGTCGCTACGTTTTTATAGAGTCCCGCCTCCCACCCTGCGTGCTATTGGCTGGGGGCTACCGACTGAACAAAGGTCGACGCCCAGAAAACGACCCAGAAAAGGGATTCTTTTCGTATGAGTCTATGCAATTTTTTTTGGAAAATCCTACTCATTGTTCCTTCAGCATATATGTAAACGAGGAGGAGGAGGAGGAGGAGGAGACTGACCAATAACAGCGTAGCCTCCAGGGATGATGCGGTACAGGATGCCGTCGAACACGATCCCATGGGGAAACAGAGACGCCATGACCTCGCCCACCAGCCGGCCCAGCGCAGCGCCTAACAACACACCAACCAATCAATCAATCAATCAATCAATCGATCAATCAATATATTTATCGATCAATCAATCTACCTATCAACAAATCTAGACTATTCTAACTACAACGTGTTTGTGCTGTTAAAGGGCCTCTATAGCCCCTTTCCCACTGGAAAACTAAAACTCACTTACAAATGAGTTTAAAGGAGATACAGAATAAGTAACAGACTGTGTGTGTGTGTGTGTGTGTGTGTGTGTGTGTGTGTGTGTGTGTACCCAGTATGAAGACGGGCATAAAGGCTCCAGAAGGGATGGGCATGGCGGTTGCTACCGCCGACATCCAGAACTACAGGGAGAGGTCATGTGACTCCAACAGACCCATTTAAGTCAAATCACACATTAAGTCATACATATTGCAATAACATACACCCATATTCTGATATCTGTGGTTGTACTGGGAAGCTCCCAGTAGAACCAGTAGCAGACTGGGGTTGCACTGGGCTGCTCACAGTGTGTGTGTGAGTGTGTGTGTGTGTGTTGGGGGGGGGGGGGGGGGGCAGCTCAGTGTGTGTGTGTGTGTGGGTGTGTGTGGCTAATTGACTCAGCTCATTAAGAGCTCAATAATCAGCGGTGAATAAGATGAAGACACACACGCACACACACACACACACACACACACACACACACACACACACACACGCACGCAGACCTTCATGATGAAGAAGAGCAACAGGATGAGGAAGACGCTGACGTCGGGGTGAATCCAGACGGCCGAGCGGCCCAGCCCTGGGGGAGGGGCGGAGCTCTGCACCTTGGTCCAGGTGAAGTTATCAAACAAGGAGTTGATACACTCCCTGGGCATCAGCTGGAGGGGGGGAGAGGAGGGGGGGGGGGGAGGGATAGAGAGAGGGGAGGGAGAGAGGAGGGGTGGAGAGAGGAGGGAGGGATAGAGAGAGGGGAGGGAGAGAGGAGGGGTGGAGAGAGGAGGGAGGGATAGAGAGAGGGGAGGGTGAGAGGAGGGAGGGAGGAGAGAGAAGGGAGGAGGAGAGAGGGATAGAGAGAGAGAGGGGAGGGTGAGAGAGGAGGCAGGAGGGAGGAGGAGGAGGAGGAGAGAGGAGAGAGGAGAGAGGAGAGAGGAGAGAGGAGGGAGGAGGGAGAGAGATAGAGTAAAGCCGAAGAGGAACGGTTTTCAAAACACCCTCCTCCATACTGATTCTCTACCGCTGACTATATTTCTGCAAAGCGCTGCAGAGCTGTGAATCCCAGACTCAGCCAGGAGGTCTTCAACAAGACCAAGACCCTGTGTTCCCTGGAGGGTCTGGACCCTGTGTTCCCTGAAGGGGCTGGACCCTGTGCTCCCTGGAGGGTCTGGACCCGGCGAACA
Organism: Merluccius polli; assembly: GCA_030340625.1. Classification (NCBI taxonomy): domain Eukaryota; kingdom Metazoa; phylum Chordata; class Actinopteri; order Gadiformes; family Merlucciidae; genus Merluccius; species Merluccius polli. Next base: position 19,144 of record JAOPHQ010002680.1, on the reverse strand, counting down.
CCAGTGGAGATAACACAGAGGCTGCGTCTGAAAGCCCTCATTTGTTCAATATTAGGACATTAATGGAAATTGGCGTGATTTCAACAGTGTGCCATACAGTCACTGTGTGGGCTGTTGGTTTAATGATGCGGAGTCTGATAACATCTGATAACATCTGATAACATCTGATAACAACATGTCCTCACAGTCCAGCTGGAGCGCTCATACAAATACTCATGACCGTATGAGATACGCATAATCCCTCACACTCTCACGTCTCGCTTCCAACTGGTTCATATTGAAATAAACGGAGAGTGGGATGCAATAGTCCATATTTTACAGATCCCAAATATTATATATATTATTATAGCAGAACTACTGATCCAGCGGTCCTACTATGTTATAGCAGGAACTACTGATCCAGCGGTCCTACTATGTTATAGCAGAACTACTGATCCAGCGGTCCTACTATGTTATAGCAGAACTACTGATCCAGCGGTCCTACTATGTTATAGCAGGACTACTGATCCAGCGGTCCTACTATGTTATAGCAGAACTACTGATCCAGCGGTCCTACTATGTTATAGCAGATCTACTGATCCAGCGGTCCTACTATGTTATAGCAGAACTACTGATCCAGCGGTCCTACTATGTTATAGCAGGACTACTGATCCAGCGGTCCTACTATGTTATAGCAGAACTACTGATCCAGCGGTCCTACTATGTTATAGCAGAACTACTGATCCAGCGGTCCTACTATGTTATAGCAGAACTACTGATCCAGCGGTCCTACTATGTTATAGCAGAACTACTGATCCAGCGGTCCTACTATGTTATAGCAGAACTACTGATCCAGCGGTCCTACTATGTTATAGCAGGACTACTGATCCAGCGGTCCTACTATGTTATAGCAGAACTACTGATCCAGCGGTCCTACTATGTTATAGCAGGACTACTGATCCAGCGGTCCTACTATGTTATAGCAGGACTACTGATCCAGCGGTCCTACTATGTTATAGCAGAACTACTGATCCAGCGGTCCTACTATGTTATAGCAGAACTACTGATCCAGCGGTCCTACTATGTTATAGCAGGACCACTGATCCAGCGGTCCTACTATGTTTATAGCAGAACTACTGATCCAACGGTCCTACTATGTTATAGCAGAACTACTGATCCAGCGGTCCTACTATGTTATAGCAGAACTACTGATCCAGCGGTCCTACTATGTTATAGCAGAACTACTGATCCAGCGGTCCTACTATGTTATAGCAGGACCACTGATCCAGCGGTCCTACTATGTTATAGCAGAACTACTGATCCAACGGTCCTACTATGTTATAGCAGAACTACTGATCCAGCGGTCCTACTATGTTATAGCAGAACTACTGATCCAACGGTCCTACTATGTTATAGCAGAACTACTGATCCAGCGGTCCTACTATGTTATAGCAGAACTACTGATCCAGCGGTATTGTAAGTGTATTTCTACAGCTGCCAGTCTACATATTGTTGATTTGAAACCCTACAGCTGGCTGAGTTTGTGTTCACACACTTCCAGATCTCCGCCTCCAGCAACATGATTGGTCGAAACAAATATGAAGTGAAAGAAAGTGAAACGCCCTGTTCACCCAGATTTGAGCTCGTTTGCCATCAGACTTTAGATATTAATCAGATATTAATTTTAGATATTAAGGCAGCATCCGGGTGGCGCAGGGCAGCTGTGAGCAGGACGGTCCCCCGGCTCTGAAGACAGGCTGAACATGAGACATCACATGCTGATAATCACACGCTGCAAACGGTGACCTCTGACCTCTCCCGCCATAAACTGTCCGAACCCGGGCGGGAAGGTCAGGCTAGCGATCACCACGGTAACCACGGCGGGGAAGACCAGCCGGCTGCAGAAGGGGAGAAGATGAGGAGGAAGAGGAGAGGGAGGCGAGAGAGGAGGAGGGGAGACAGGAGAGAGAGGGGCAGGAGAGAGAGGAGAGGGAGAGGCGAAAGAAGGCAGAAGGGAGGAGGAGTTGGAGGGGTGCTTCAAGTTGACAAGAGAGTTAACACAGTTCTACTTGACAAAGGGAAACTAGGAGAGGAGAGGAGAGGAGAAGAGGAGAGAGGAGAGGAGAGGAGAGGAGAGGAGAGGAGAGGAGAGGAGAGGAGAGGAGAGGAGAGGAGAGGAGAGGAGAGGAGAGGGGGAGCTTACTGTCTGGTGAGGAAGCGTGTCGTAGCATTGGGCCGTCTCATGAACAGAACCACTTTGCGATTCAGGTAGACGAAGAACGCTCCCAGGAAGCCACAGAAGATCCTGCAACCACATACACCTCCTTTACTAATAGCACCTCCTCCTCCTTTCACTGCATTTACTACTAGCACCTCCTCACAGACACTTCCTTTAATACTCGACCCTCTTCCTAGCACTTCCTCCTATCACCTCATTCAGCTACTAGCACCTCCTCCTATCACCTATTTTACTACTAGCTCCCTCCTCCTATCACCTCCTTTACTACGAGCACCTCCTCACAGACACCTCTTTTAATACTAGCATCATCTCCTCAAGATCACCTCCTACAAAACTCAACACACAGATATGATTCCTCCTCACATATCAGATCTCCTCCTCACACAGATATCAGACCTCCTCCTCACATATATCAGATCTCCTCCTCACAGACCTCCTCCTCACACAGATATCAGACCTCCTCCTCACAGACCTCCTCCTCACACAGATATCAGACCTCCTCCACACAGCCCCATGTGATAAAGCTCCTCCTGGACCGCAGCGCTAGGTGTTCTCTTCTCACCCGATGATGGCGAAGGCGGGGAGCTCCTTCAGGTCGAAGGGGAACTCCATGCGGAACTTAGTCCTGAACAAAGCTGTGATGGTCACTACACAACCCAGAGGAGGTAGGGGTTAGACAGTACAGAGACAGGTCATTAAGGTGCAGGTAGGGGTTAGACAGTACAGAGACAGGTCATTAAGGAGCAGGTAGGGGTTAGACAGTACAGAGACAGGTCATTAAGGAGCGGGTAGGGGTTAGACAGTACAGAGACAGGTCATTAAGGAGCAGGTAGGGGTTAGACAGTTCAGAGACAGGTAATTAAGGAGCAGGTAGGGGTTAGACGGTACAGAGACAGGTCATTAAGGAGCAGGTAGGGGTTAGACGGTACAGAGACAGGTCATTAAGGAGCAGGTAGGAGTTAGACAGTACAGAGACAGGTCATTAAGGAGCAGGTAGGGGTTAGACAGTACAGACAGGTCATTAAGGAGCAGGTAGGGGTTAGACAGTACAGAGACAGGTCATTAAGGAGCAGGTAGGGGTTAGACAGTACAGAGACAGGTCATTAAGGAGCAGGTAGGGGTTAGACAGTACAGAGATAGGTCATTAAGGATCACTGTGGACCCGAAGCATACATGGAGCCACACCGCCCCCTAGTGATCAATAAGTGCAGTGTCATGCTATCAGTGTCACACTATCTGTATGCTCTGAAACCAGAGTCTCCCAACGTACCACTATTACCTCATAGTGTAGCACACATCAAAAATATACATTCAAAATAATGGTCCACCTAAAGTCAAAGGTTGGGAACCACTGTCCTTGAGTACAAGGCACTGTGGTACTGTGTGGTACTGTGGTACTGTGTGGTACCTGCATCCTTGTTGAAGACGGACAGCACTCTGAAGATGAAGGCGCTGAAGGTGGCAGCGAAGTATCCCCTCCAGTAGTTCCTCACCGCAAAGTACGTGGAGGTCACCTCGATGCTGAACAGCACCCCTGGAGCACAGGAACATTACAGGCCGGAACATTCCCAACAGGAACATTACAGACCAGAACATTCCCAACAGGAACATTACAGACCGGAACATTCCCAACAGGAACATTACAGACCGGAACATTCCCAACAGGAACATTACAGACCGGAACATTCTCAACAGGAACATTACAGACCGGAACATTCCCAACAGGAACATTACAGACCGGAACATTCCCAACAGGAACATTACAGACCGGAACATTCCCAGCAGGAACATTACAGACTGGAACATTCCCAACAGGAACATTACAGACCGGAACATTCCCAGCAGGAACATTACAGACCGGAACATTACAGACCGGAACATTCCCAACAGGAACATTACAGACCGGAACATTCCCAACAGAAACATTCCAGAACATTCAGAACAGGAACATTCCAGAACATTCAGAATATTCCAGAACAGGAACATTCCAGAAGTTGAGGTTTAACCATGAGCTGAAGGTTGGGTTTAAGTGAAGGTTATTTACCTCCCAGAGGAGTACCAAAGCAGCAGCCGACGCCCACAGCACACCCCACTGTCAGGATGTCAGTATAACAGTAGGGATTCTACTGGGGGCAGAGAGACATAGACACACCATGAGAGAGAGAGAGAGAGAGAGAGAGAGAGAGAGAGAGAGAGAGAGAGAGAGAGAGTTACTACATGTGTGTTTGAGTTATAGGTGTGTTTGTGTTAGGGTTACTACAGGTGTGTTTGTGTTAGGGTTACTACAGGTGTGTTTGTGTTAGGGTTACTACAGGTGTGTTTGTGTTAGGGTTACTACAGGTGTGTTTGTGTTAGGGTTACTACAGGTGTGTTTGTGTTAGGGTTACTACAGGTGTGTTTGTGTTAGGGTTACTACAGGTGTATTTGTGTTAGGGTTACTAAGGTGTGTTTGTGTTAGGGTTACTACAGGTGTGTTTGTGTTAGGGTTACTACAGGTGTGTTTGTGTTAGGGTTACTACAGGTGTGTTTGTGTTAGGGGTACTACAGGTGTGTTTGTGTTAGGGGTATTACAGGTGTGTTTGTGTTAGGGTTACTACAGGTGTGTTTGTGTTAGGGTTACTACAGGTGTGTTTGTGTAGCAGGGTTAGGGTTAGGATCACCTCATAGACTCCTGAGAAGAAGGCCATGAATCTGCTGAGGACCACCGCACAGATACTGGCGATGTGCACAAACGGGCCCTAGTACACAACAACAACAACAACAACAACAACACAATCAACAACATCATGTTTGGGGTCATATTTGTAAAAGCTAATGATCATGGTTAGGTTAACAGAGTGGAGCTATAGGATTGGGAGTGGTGTTGGTCGTCCATTTAACTCTTATCACATATTATCAACAAAAGCTTTAAGTGCAGTTGTTTGTTCTTCTTTCAGAGAAATTATATTATCCAGGTCATTAAATACTGTCGCGATAGTGGATTCAACAGACCGTTCCACATCAGCGGCAGCCATCTTGGTTTAAAATGCCTCAGCGGTGCTCCTCTGTACGTCGTATCATTGTATCAAACCCGCCCCATATTAGATAAACGGTTGTGATTGGCCCGACCCGGGCCAGGTTGGCTGGAAATCTGTCTGTCGAAATCTGAGGGGGAGGGGCCAGACGTATCTGTCTTAATGGGAGGGGGAGGGGCCAGACGTATCTTCCAGAGCAAATAAAACCTGAGCTCACAGATTCGTCTGATTCATAGGCTACCACCCAGTTTAGAACCAAGATGGCCGCTACAGGAACAAGGCCCATTGAGAACAAGGGTGCCGGGACATTTTGGAGTGTGCGTAACCGTGAGAGACCAGATCACGTGACCCACCTCCTTGCCCACGGGCATGCCGCTGCCCAGGCCTGCGGTCAGGCCGACCACCTTGGCGACGAAGGCCTTGAAGGTGAGGTACTCCTTCAGCACCACCCCGCGAAGGATGGTCTTCAGCTCCGGGATCCCAGAACCTGGGAGAACACACAGAGAACCATGTGTGTGTTGTGTATGTGTGTGCACACATGTGCCCCTATGTGAAAGTGCATGTGAATGTGTGCCTGTGTGCATGTATGTGTTCCCCACAGACCTATAGCTTGTGGCGCCAGCAGGTGGCAGCAGAGTGAGGAGAAGAGGATGAGCACCAGGGGGTAGGAGATCCAGGCCAGGTACTGCAGAACCAGCCGACCCCGCAGCTCCCCGTGGAGCCACTGGTACACTGGAGTCACAAAGCAAATACATGTATTATTAATACATTAATACATGCATTACATCAACATCAATTATGTTTTTAACATGAAGTCCCAACAGACAGTGAGCTGGGTGAGGTGCATCCTGGGTAGTGTAGTTGTACCCTGTAGGCTCTTGGCACTGGCATAGTCCATGGACCAGCTGACCAGAGCCATGGTGAGGCCCAGCAGAACCAAGAAGATCCAGTCCTCCCCCAGCCGGCTCACCAGGAACCGCTGCACCCTGCCCATGCACTCTGGCCAAACAAAACCATCTGTTGGCTTCTTTCATTTTGTGAAAATGTTTGTGAATCCATACTATACACGCCATGGAAGTGAGTTACTATGATACTGTGAATACAAACGGCAGTAAATTGAGGGATCAGGGTTTAACTCCCACCTCTACAGTAATGATCTGATGGTTTAACTCCTACCTCTACAGTAATGATCTGATGGTTTAACTCCTACCTCTACAGTAATGATCTGATGGTTTAACTCCTACCTCTACCTACAGACATGATCTGATGGTTTAACTCCTACCTCTACACTTGGAGCACCGAGGTTCCTTCTTTGTTGGAGACGTCTGCTCCCGTTCTGATCGGTTCTCTGATTGGTTCTCTGATTGGTTCTCTTTTGGGCTCCCCGCCTCATCGTTGGTTTGGCTGTCCCAGACCTCGGCGTGGTCGGCCTGCTTGTCGACCCGCTGGTCGGCCAGCCCATAACCGCGGCGTTTCCTCCCATGTGTGTCGGGGAGGCTGCCATGCTTCCGGATCTGTCTCTCGGTCAGCAGGCGGGTCGCTTCCCTCCTCCCCGACCCCCCCCGCTGCTCCTGGTACTCCCCATAGAGCTGGGGACCAATCAGTCAATCAATACGTCAATCAGCCAATCAATATGTCAATCAGCCATGAAGACAACATGTTACTGTGTTTGACATAGGGCTGGGCAATATATCTTGGTATTGCGATATGAGAATAGATATGGTTATTGTAATATTGTGATATGGCAGTAAGTTTTCTTACTGTCATATCACTAGACATACTAAGGTTTCATATTAGGGTTTAGGGTTTCATATTAGGGTTAGGGTTTCATATTAGGGTTAGGGTTTCCAATTAGGGTTAAGGTTTCATATTAGGGTTAGGGTTACATATTAGGGTTAGGGTTACATATTAGGGTTAGGGTTTCATATTAGGGTTAGGGTTTCCAATTAGGGTTAGGGTTTCATATTAGGGTTAGTGTTTCATATTAGGGTTAGGGTTACATATTAGGGTTAGGGTTTCATATTAGGGTTAGGGTTTCCAATTAGGGTTAGGGTTTCATATTAGGGTTAGTGTTTCATATTAGGGTTAGGGTTTCCAATTAGGGTTAGGGTTTCATATTAGGGTTAGGGTTTCATATTAGGGTTAGGGGTAATAACCAAGAGCCCTTCTTGAATAACTTTTGTTCTGACGGTCATAGAGACTTTTTAGTTGGCTCTGTCCCCACTAATTCGGGGATGCCCGTCGGTTATTAAAGAAAAACGAACTACCACTCACCCTAAGGTTAAACTACACAAAAATGATTGGGGTTTGTTGAAGGTTAGGGTTAGGGTTTCATATTAGGGTTAAAGTTTCATATTAGGGTTAAGGTTTCCAATTAGGGTTAGGGTTTCATATTAGGGTTAGGATTAGGGTTTCATATTGGGGTTAGGGTTTCATATTATGGTTAGGGTTTCATATTAGGGTTAGGATTAGAGTTTCATATTGGGGTTAGGGTTAGGGTTTCATATTGGGGTTAGGGTTTCAGGGGTAATAACCAAGAGCCCTTCTTGAATAACTTTTGTTCTGGAGGTCGTAGAGACTTGTTAGTTGGCTCTGTCCCCACTAATTTGGGGAAGCCCGTTCCAACGGAACCAAAGACGACGTTTCTACATAAACCAGAAGTACCAGAACCCACTTCCGTACCCGGTTTGGCAGTATCTCCGGACAGACATCGGTTCGTCGGTGAGTCTTTCGGACCTTCAGAAAAAAAGTTATTAAAGAAAAACTACCTACCACTCACCCTAAGGTTAGACTACACAACATTGATTGGGTTTGGTTGAAGGTTACAGGTTTGGTTTCAGGGTGAGGGTTTCAGATTAGGTTTTAGCGTTTGGTTTATGGTTCTAGGGTTTGCTTTTAGGATTAGGGTTGTTTTTTTTTAAGATGTCTATATTTCAAAGTTTTTTTATATAGACTAAATTGTGATATATTGTTGTTTTGCTTTCTATTGACAAATATACTTATTGTAAGTCTTAGGACAAAAGGGCTAACTGCCCTAAATGTAAATGTAGTGTGTAGAGGAGTAGGGAATTACAAAATACACAGAAATCAAGTACTTTCCACAGATCCACTATAGTCGTGTAGCTATATTAATTTATTTTTGTTGAGATAAAGAACTGAGAGACAGCCATCTAGTAGCCATAGCACAAACTACATTTTATTTCTGTTGAAAAAACTACAATGAGAACGAAACATTGTCATGTTCAATCGATGAGAATAATCACATATTATATAAAAGTTATCCAAGAAAAATCATAACTTGTTTTGGTACATGTCAAGTTGAAGAGTAAATGTCTCAACACATGTACTACACTATCTATCCTGATCCATAAACCCTGTTGCCAGACTAGTAAATCATACAAAAACATCAACTTATATATAGTGACAATGATTGTGTTTTTACAGAAATAATTAAAGTGTTTGATACAGAAATACCACAGAAATTACCAAGAGAACGATAAATTAAAATACAAATGTAATTATTATCAATGGATCTTTTTAACTGACTGTTTATAACTGTAGAGAAAGCTAAATATATAATGTTTATAACTGTAGAGAAAGCTAAATATATAATGATGTTAATAACTGTAGAGAAAGCTAAATATATAATGTTTATAACTGTAGAGAAAGCTAAATATATAATGATGTTAATAACTGTAGAAAAAGCTAAATATATAATGTTTATAACTGTAGAGAAAGCTAAATATATAATGATGTTAATAACTGTAGAGAAAGCTAAATATATAATGATATTTATAACTGTAGAGAAATTTAAATATACAATGATAATAACTGTAGAGAAAGCTAAATATATGTTAATAACTGTAGAGAAAGCTAAATATATAATCATGTTCATAACTGTAGAGAAAGCTAAATATATTATCATGTTCATAACTTTAGAGGAAGCTAAATATATAATCATGTTCATAACTTTAGAGGAAGCTAAATATATAATGATTATAACTGTAGAGAAAGCTAAATATATAATGATGTTAATAACTGTAGAGGAAGCTAAATATATAATGACGTTAATAACTGTAGAGGAAGCTAAATATATAATGATTATAACTGTAGAGAAAGCTAAATATATAATGATGTTAATAACTGTAGAGGAAGCTAAATATATAATGACGTTAATAACTGTAGAGGAAGCTAAATATATAATGATGTTAATAAATGTAGGGGAAGCTAAATATATAATGATGTTTACGGAAATAAAATATGTAGTGTTGATGATAGAATTAATTTATAATAGTTTGTATTTAAATGAACTAAATAAACTGTTTAAATGTAAACATACATACATAAATTATAATATATCAGTAATAGTACTATAATGATATAATAAGCAGAGAAGGGGTAGGAATATATAAGTGTACACTTCTTCCTACTCCCTTTTGAACATGTATAATTTAATTTGCACCGGTTAAGAGAAATTAACAATTGAGTTGCTGCGTGTACAGGTTTGACCTGTTTTTTTTTTTTTTTCTTTTTTCTCTCATATAGTTTTTGTTTTGTTTTGTTTTTTTGTTGGATTTTACATGTTCGAAATAAAAATTCTCAAACTCAAACATAGGGTTTATGTGTGCTAGTATTTGTGTGCATGTATGTGTATGCGCGCATGTATGTGTTTGCGTGTACTTGGGTGTGGTTCATGTGTGTGAGACAGCATGTGCACATATGTGTGTTACTGGTGGTGTGTGTGTGCGTGGGTGTGTGCATGTGTGTGTGCATGTGTGTGGCTACAACCGTCACAGAGACACTGAGGAACCAATTCTCTCAAACCCAAACCCAGGGAGGAGGTCCTCCTGGGTGAATGTGGTGCTGAAGGTGTGGATGAGTGTCAGTGTGTGTGAGGACCCTCCTACACCTGGGGACACTCTGTAGAAGGACAGAGAGCCAGCAGGCCGGTCCACATACACTCCTACCCTGGTGGAGACAGGGGGGGGGAGACGGATGACTGTTCTACTACTGTTGTACCAGGCAGTGTAACCACCATCATAACAATTAAGACTCCAGGACTTGTTGTTCCCTCCAAGCCAGCTGTCATCACCCTTTCCTCTCCTTGTGATTCCTCTGTATGTCACTCCTATATCAACAACTCCTCTCCTCTCCACCTCCCAGTAACAGCGGCCAGTCAGACCCTCTCTACACAACACCTGTCTCCGGAAGTCAAATCTCTCTGGGTGGTCAGGATGAGACTGATACTCTCCAACCCACTTCACCTCCCTGAGGTCCTCAGACAGAGAGAGATGTCTGTGGGCTGTGTTTGGGTCCAGTGTGAGTTCACAGGCATCTGACGGGAGAACAAGACATGATAAGGCTGCTAAACCACACAGAAATACGCTGATTAGATAATTAATCAAACATTATTCACATAAATAATGTAAGGGATGTAATAGTATGTAGTAATTACACTTTCAACACAAAGCAAACGTTTGGTTTAGTAGGGTTGTCTCAATAATAATAATATTAATAACAATAATAATAATAACAATGTTTTGAATATAAAATAGATATAATTACAATCATTAATTATGTTAGTATTAGTAATATTAGTAGTGTTATGTCTAATTTAATAATAATCATAATATTAGAATGATTATGTTACATATTATATAAAAACCTGACTTAGATTGTGAACATAATTATCATAACTGCAACAAGAATAATAGTAATATTTGATATGTTTTAAATATAAAAGGGTATCCCCGACTAAGAATTGACATAATCGAATCTGATTCGTCAAGTCTTGCCTATAGTCGACTGATCGTCGAATCATGTTTGTTTTTTGTTTTTTTGCTCATTGATCCATATTCTCATATGCGAGACGAAAGGGGGGGTTGTCTTATATTCGGACCAGTACGGTATATATAAAATCAGACATTCAGCACCGCCTATAGCCCGAATGGAATGATCCTGTGTTTTGCCGACGATTCGACTATGAAATTGGCAGTCGAATCAGACTCCTTCGATCGAATCGTCGAATAGTCGACTATTCAGGGTCACCCCAATTGCTATATAATTATGATGACATCATTATGTACTATATATATATATAAACCTACAGTATACTTGTGTATGATACAAATAGTAATACAATTATACCTATTATTTGAAATTTGATACATGATGTATGACATGAATGAAAACATTATTCAATTCATCATCAAACAAATTAACAACTTTTCTTCAGAGAATTTAAGTTATACTAAAGAATAAATGCTTACTGAAGAAATGTTGCATTTAATTGTACATATAAAGGAATAGTAATTAGGAGTAGTAGAAGTATATTATTATTACATATTATTATTATTATATACTATTATTACACAGAATACTGCAACAGTGTGTTGTAGTAGTCATAGTTGGTTGAGGATTCATCATCAGATAAGACTGTTTATCACCAGTTTGATGAAGGTACATGATGAACAGTGTTGGGCAAGTTACTTCAAATATGTAATTCATTACTTATTACTGTCATTTCAAAGTAATTTGTTACATTACAATATTACTGTCTTTGAATTGTAAGGCATTACACTACTTTTGCATTACTTTTACATTACTTTCATCAAAATAACTGGAAATATGGATTTGGCGTTCTCAATAGATCTTATTGCGTTCAATGCAGCTCATTAAGACATCCAGTAGGAGGTGATGTGGTATGGCATAATGAGTGAGCTAGGCTTAAGGCTAACCACAGTACAATATAATGGCTGCAGTTATGGCTCATGGCACAATACATATATTGCATATTGGGATAGATATACTGTGAGGTAGATAGATCTTTTGGTTTCGCACAAAAAGTGCACTTAACTGTAATGTTTTTTGTATCCTTGTCTCTGACAAACTGAAAATAATGATTGTATGGCCATCTCCCGAATGTAGAGTCCAACTCCGCTGCTGCAGTCATCTTGTCCTCGATCGATAGTTCTCTAGTAGAAGTCTAACAGGAAGTAAACATGTGCGCGGATTTTTTTCTCCTCTGCTAATCTCGCGGTGTTTGTATAAAAACACACCACTTAATTTCGGGTTTAAAATGCATTGTAACGTGCGTTACTGAGATTTGTACCGAGTAAAATATTACCAATTATATTTTTGTAATGCCTTACATTACCACGTTACAGCAAAAAGTAATGCGTTACAGTAATGCATTACTTTTGTAACTCGTTACTCCCAACACTGATGATGAATGAACAAACATCACGTACTGCTGTGTGGACTTTCCATCTAAATAGTTGTGTGTTGTGATGAATCAAACTAAGCAGACACTTACATTTCTTTACATCTGGTTTCAGGTCACGCAGCTTCTTTATCGCCATGTCGAGCTGATCCAGGGATTTCATCAAGTTCTTTACGTATGACAGAAGATGGACATCCACCGCTGTCCAATCCCTGGTGTGTGGAGGATCCTTCAGGGATCTGAAGGTCTGGAGGAAGTGGAGGTGGTCTTCAGTGTGTGAGAGCTGCTTCAACTCTAAGCTTCTATTGGTCAGATCTTCTATTTCCGGTTCTAGCTCTTTAATAAGGTCTTCAACTTGTTTCTCTGTGGAATTCAGCATTTCTCTGACTGATTTGTTTAAATCTACTGTGTCTTTGAACTCCTGAATCTTTCTTTGTCTCCCCTGGATCATTTGCTGAACTTCAGACTCCATCTTTCGCAACTGGGCTGTCTTCAATTCAAATTCCTCCTTTAGAGGTACAACAGGATGGTACTGGTGGTCCACCTCTGTGCAGAATTGACACACAAAAGCCTGGTCAGTCTGGCAGAACAGCTCCAGAAGTTGTCTGTGTTTCTTACACATCCTGTCTTCCAGATGGTCCATAGGTTCGACCAGCAGATGTTTCTTCCTGCGTGTGACTGTCTCATGTTGCTCCAGGTGGGTGTGGCAGTAAGAGATAAAACACACTAGGCAGGACTTCACAGCCTTCAGCTGGGTCCCAGTACAGATGTCGCAGGGAACTTCTCCTGGTTCAACGCTAGGCTGCTCTTTGACTCGTACGGACCGTCTAAACTGATCCACCATCTCCGATAAGAGAGTATTGACTTTTAAATCAGGTCTTGTGTGGAAAAGCTCGTTGCAAACAGGACATTTGTACTGGACTTGGCCATCCCAGAACGTTGTAATACAGGTTCTGCAGAAGTTGTGTCCACAAGGTGTGGTAACTGGGCTGTTGAACAGATCCAGACAGATGGAGCAGGAAAAGTTCTCTTTAGACCAGGAAGTGTCAGCAGAGGCCATTCCTAGACGCAGACGACAAGGTAGCTGCATTAAGACATCACATCACATTCTTTTAATTCATGAAGGGAAGAGAGGTTTTAACTTCTCTCATATATGTGTGTTGTTTTACTCACCTTATTGCAGTTTCTGTCTGTCAGACCTTTTGTTCAAAAATGTGTTTTCTTTTCCCTCCAGAAAAAGCAAAGCTTCCACGTCGTCTTGCTTTGTTTGAATCAACATTAACTTTCGTTTCCTAGACAAGACATTGTCTCCAGGAGGCAGGGCGGGACGGTGCGGCGCAGGGCGTTTCAATGCATTCCAGGTCTCAGCTGTGCTGAGAAATGCATTCCTGAAGACATATGCATCCCTACTCACCGGAGCAGGTGCTAGCGATAGGGAAAGCCCTTTTTAAGGAGATTGGTTCCTTTTTACACTATGTTTTAGTCATTTAGAGTGTCACGGTCCACTCTTTACTATGCTACGATGCCCCAACCTCGTAAGCAGTTGTGGAGTCTGTGTGGTTGACTGCTGGTTTAAGCAGCCTCACCCGGCCCGAGTCAGACCGACTAGACTCTGGGGCTGGGTGAGGCTGCACTCGTGCAGGAGTAATCATGGCACACAGGATAAACCAGCTTTCCCCACACACACTCAGGGAGCTCTGACATGGACCATGTTGACAACTCTCCAATAATCCAGTTTATACCAACGCTACATGGTGGCGTGTGAAAGGGTCAACATGTGTGTTCCCCCTGTACTTATTTCTTTAACAGTGTACTACTATAGAGTGTTCACTATATAGGGATAGGGAATGAGGGAACAAGTGATCTCACTGCCTGGTCTTATCACCTGGTCTCACTACCTGGTCTTATCACCTGGTCTCATCACCTGGTCTTACTACCTGGTCTCATCACCTGGTCTTATCACCTGGTCTCATCACCTGGTCTCATCACCTGGTCTCCACTACCTGGTCTCCACTACCTGGTCTCACTACCTGGTCTTATCACCTGGACTCATCACCTGGTCTCATCACCTGGTCTCCACTACCTGGTCTCACTACCTGGTCTTATCACCTGGCCTCATCACCTGGTTTTACTACCTGGTCTCATCACTTGGTCTCATCACCTGGTTTTACTACCTGGCCTCATCACTTGGTCTCATCACCTGGTTTTACTACCTGGTCTCATCACCTGGTCTCAACACCTGGTTTTACTACCTGGTCTCATCACTTGGTCTCATCAGCTGGTTTCACTACCTGGCCTCATCACTTGGTCTCATCACCTGGTTTTACTACCTGGTCTCATCACCTGGTCTCAACACCTGATTTTACTACCTGGTCTCATCACCTGGTCTCATCACCTGGTTTTACTACCTGGTCTCATCACCTGGTCTCATCACCTGGTCTCAACACCTGGTTCAGCTGTGTGTGTGGCACTAGTCTCCAGAGGTCTCCCTCCCTCCCTCCCTCCCCCTGGAAACTCTACCTCCAAGTTATATTTAGAAGTGATGAGGTTGTTATATTTCCATAACATCCAAACTACTTTATTTCTCCGCTCGTCAGATGCAGAAATCTCTCTCTCAGTGCGTTTACATGACACTCAAGAAAGTCGACTTTTTGGCTTAACCCAACAATGATTGGATTACTAAGATGCATGTATACACCTTAATCAGGTTAAAATCGGTTCGAGTCGACCCTCTCATTATCAGGTTAAGACCCCTAGATTATGCGATCCATAGCCGACTAAAGGCCGCAGTATACTCGCCGTTCCCAAGCTGTCGCGCGACAATGTGACGTCACGGGAGGACGGTAATATTTATACTCGCGCTGGTGGCCGCGACATTATTCTACATCACTTCCCCATCTGGTCAGCCATCAACAGTCCAGTGTATGGCAGCAGTTCCCATATGAAGTGTTTGTAAGCATCCATCTTAATAACTTAGTGATTATCTTAGCCTATATACTTTTATTTTATAACTTACTGCCGCTTTGAGATAGTTTTTCAGCCACGTAATTCCACTCGTCTTTGACCACAACAACAGTAGACAGCACTTACATAAAACCACGGTTTCTTAGCGAATACATATAGGCATACACCACACAATAAAACAGAACATATAAAGAAAGAAGCCTTAGCAATAAGGCGCATTACAATGTGCCTTCGCACTCGTCCGTGTTTCTGTTTCCACTTTGTCGCGCGCCGCTGAAAAAAAAGGAGCTGTGCGCGACACGGCGCGTTCGGGCCAAAATCCTGTCGCGCCGGCGAGATCTACGTCATTTTGACGTCACAACGTCGCGCGACAGCTTGGGAACGGCGAGTATACTGCGGCCTTAAGCCGTGCATGTAACCAGTCGGATTGGATTATCCGTTGAATTGCGTTCTGCGCATGCTCGAGATCTTTTCCCGGGGCCGTGAACCGGAAGTAGAAGGAGACGATAGTCTTGTTGTTGTTGTTGTTGTTGTCGCCGTCGGATAAGGGACAACGAGAAACGGCGATTTATTTAAAAAGGTGGCGCTATAGGAATTGTGTCCCGGCCGCGGGAGCGCGCATGGCATGCATTCATTAAAGGTGGAAGCACGCGGACACTACGCTTCCATTTCACCTAAGGCTGAATTAAAAGTATGTTTTTCTAAATGTGGGTCATCAACGAGGTTGTAAAGTAGTGACTTCGGGCACATCTGTCAAAATAAATGTTTTTTTCTCCCGACGTGTTTACGACCTTTATTCATTCATTCAGGGCTGTTCTGGTGGGAGAAATATGTTTTCAGTAGACAGCTGTCAACTAACTTTGGGTCGGCGATTTATTTAAAAAGCTGGCGCAGAAGATGGAGGAAGCGGTGCCGTGCCTATAGGAGTGTATCTTCATCAGTGGCGACTGGTCATTAGGGGCAGGTGGGGCAGAGCCCCACCTACTCTCACAAGAAAAAAATTAAAAAAAATAAAATAAAATAAAATAAATTAAAAAATTAAAAATTAAAAAAATTAAAAAAATTATATATAATTTATTTTTAAATATATATATTTCAACAAAATCTCCCCATAAAGTACTGTAAAATAATAAGTTTGGCGCTTTTAGTTCATTTTTAGTCGACCCTAGCTTGCTTCTTCAGCCTGAGGGGGGCTGGTGGGGCTAGGTGGGGCTAAAAATGGCGCTAGCCCCACCAGTCTAATGGTAGTGTGTATTGGGACTTGAAAAATTGAACTGCGCATGCTCAGCATGTTCTCCGTTGAAGTGGACGGAGAAAAATATTTTTCCTATGGTAGGGCTATCCCCACCGGCACTGCTATGGACATATATGGTTCGTTCCGCTACAGCGTCATTTCATTGTTCGCAGCTATTGGCTGTAGTGTGCGGCGCGGCGTGATGAGTCATGACTCAGTGACTTCGTCCTCACGTGTGCGCCGTGTGAGAAGTTGCTAACAAGCATGTCGGAGGTACGCAAACGAAAACAGGTATGTACTCGGTCGGATCATCACTTGTATTAAACTGTGTGGGAAATGTGAGACAGCACTGCGGGGTCACGACGAGTCGGCGGTCTGAATCCGGGGATACTCCGTTGTATTTTTGAGACGGTGTGTGAGGGCGATGCTCGGCTTCAGCGGCACTATGACGCTCAGCCCGTATTCAAAGGGACATCACCATACAGGACCAACTATTAGACTGTATGAAGTGGACAGGGACAGCCGAACAAGTGGACGAGACATCATGTGTTGCTGTACAGGCCGACAAGACAACGGATGTCTCCTGTAAATCACAGATGGTGGTTGTGCTGCGATACCTTCTGCCATGTAACACAGTGACAGTTAAGCGTTGTTCTTGTCAATGTTGTGTCTGTTTATGTTTGTCCCGTCTTATATGTCCCCACTCCTGGCCTGCACCTTGTCGTGGTGAGTGGGCTTTAAACCAAGACAGGCCATTCTGAATCTTTTCTTTCACAGCTGTTATCTTTGGTTTCTCCTCCAGGACACTGCCTAGGCCTATGGGAGGTCTCCATGGTAACATGATATTGGGTTCTTATAGTGGCTCTTACAGCTGTTTGCACTAGTGTCATTTTAGGTTTGCGGAAGCTTAGTTTAAAGTTTAAAAACTATACTTTCATTATTGCAATGTTTTGATGTCAGCAATAAAATATTAAAAGCTGCACTAATGTACTTTATTAATTACATATATATGATACATGGATAACAGTCACTTAGTTCAAAAACCAAAAGCCCAGCATACTGAATAGTGTTAAAGTATATTTTATTTGTAATGGTTGAGCCCCAGTACCTGCCTGCTGTCCTGGTTATCCACAGTTCCTTGTGGTGGAGCTGAGGGCTGAATAGACAATGGGACACACCAAGCCAGGGCTACAAACAGCATGGTGGGACACTGACACGTATAAAGACCAATGAAGAAAGCTCAATCTCTATTTTCAAATACTTTAGCTTTTTTGAAAATTACCAATTTTATTTGTAATATTTTAGGGCTGTAACTTTTTCCAAAAATGAATTTCAAACAAATTTAAAATGCCCCGTAATTTGTTTGAATATATTCTAATACCCCCTCCACATAAGCTTGGTTTACTGATAGGTTTAGAGCCGTTTAGCGTATTACTGCCTTCCACAGGTCAGATGTTGAACTAGATTTTACATACAGTCCTGTGTTGTGCAGGATAGCCGGGAACAGGCGGAGTCAACCTCTACAAAGATCACCACGACTGTGAAAACAAACGGGTGACGTCACGGACACTGGTACGTCATTTAAAAAAAAAAAAAATTTGCCTAGCCCCACCTGTATTTTACATGTAGAAACGCCACTGATCTTCATCAACGTGCATTCAGTACGCACTACGCTTCGATTTAACCCAAGGCTGAATTTAAAGTCCATGTTTTTCTAAATGTTGCTCATCAACGAGGTTGTAAAATAACTACGATCTTTATTCATTCATTGCGCGGCCGAACTGACGGCGGCATTCTCTGATATATGAATCTTACAGACTGCGTCGGTTCTCCGACTCTCTGGTCCACAACAAGTAAAGACTCCTAGTCGGGTTTATCTCGCCCATGGGGAAAAGGAATTGGGGGAAATTAACTTTGGCTTTGACTCTCTGAAGTCCAGACTGAAACGCGACATGGAGGAGAAAGCGATGTTTCAGCAGACGGCTGTCAGTTCACTTCGGGTCCATATCGTTTCTCCAACGCTCCGCTGTTCCTCTCGGTCGTATGCAGACCGCTCCGCGGACGACCGAGTCGGATACGACCGTGAGGAACAGTGGAGCGGCGGAGAAATGATTATCACCCGAAGTGAACTGACAGCTGTCTGCTGAAACATCGCTTTCTCGAATGAGTTTGTTGTTGCTGGTGACGTAAAGGGGTCAACCGGTGGCTCTACTACCACTAGTTGAAATGGGCACAGCGCCACCTATCGTACCGGGGTATGACATGCTCCGGCCAATGAATCGGATTACTCGCCGCCATGTATACGCGGACAATTGCAGTTGACCAGTTGCGGAGCATAGACGAGCAATGGCTTTAATCGGGTTTATTCTGTGCATGTAAACGTACTCTCTCTCTCTCTCTCTCTCTCTCTCTCTCTCTCTCTCTCTCTCTCTCTCTCTCTCTCTCTCTCTCTCTCTCTCTCTCTCTCTCTCTCTCCTCTCTCTCTCTCCTCT
>JAOPHQ010002679.1:0-55297 GCA_030340625.1 Merluccius polli | reverse complement strand
GAGGAGACAACTGGATGAAGGTGAAAGCAGCATATTAACTGTTTACAGGAATTAGTACTTCCCGCTTCCAAGTCCAACACCCGAGGATCCGGATGATCCCGCCCCCTACCCCCCCCCTTACCCCCCCACACACAACACACACACGGACCCATGAGCGGACTCGAGGCGTTTCGTCTGGACCGGGGTCCTCGTCTCCTACCTGGTCACTTTGGAGCGCGTCTCCATCAGGTCGCTCTCCACGTCCAGGAAGTGCTGGTGGTTCCTCAGGCCGAGGGGGGAGGTGAGCCTCTTCAGCCGGAGCAGCGCCAGACAGAACTGGGCCCCCATCTCCTCCAGCTCCCGGGTCCCGGTCTGGAGGCCCTGGGAGGGCGCAGACACACAGAAGCATTAGCTGGCGCTACGCACAGAGGGTGGGGGGGGGGGGGAACCACAGGCAGGTCTATTATGTGGTGCGTGTTATTTGGACAGGCCGACCCCACAGGGGGCCGACGCTTGTAAAACGGTCCATACGTCTTTGAACGTGTAAATGCGTGCAACGCACACACACACACACACACACACACACACACGCACACACACATGCACACACACACACACGCACACACACGCACACACACACTCTTTGTACGCCCGTTCCTCTGGAGATGCTTATGGAGGGAACGTCAGATGTTCGGGGAACTCATACGGAGCGGCTCCGGAACGCTCCGGGAGGTTCCTGTACATCAGGATAAACAATCTGGAAGGACAACAAGCGGTCCGCCGGGCCGAGACCCCGGCAGCGCTCCGCCCTGCGCTCCTCACATGTTGACACTGGCAGTCTCACGCGGTCCAATACCGCAGTTTTAGGAAACGGGGGAAGAGAGACGGGGGAGACAAGTATGGAAGGGGGAGAGAAAAAAGGGGAGAGAAGGAGATGAATGCGAAGAGATAAATCAACAATATTCTGTGGTCCGCTGGACTTCCTGTGTGGCGCGCCCAAAACCACATCCATGGGATAAACAGTCGTCCAAGAAAGTAATGGTGTCATAAACAACGGGGATAGTCACAGGAAAATGTTGTAAACTGTATACAAATTTTAAAAAAAAACATCACACATTTTTTCCCACAATTGTACCATTGTCTCAAAAATGGCTCTCAGCTTCAACTCAAATGCGAGTAACCCTTCAAACTAAGGGATCAAATCCACTAAGGGGAGTTTTACACATTACACATGGGACAGGTACAGAATGGAGGTCAAGAAAATCATCAAGCGGGAGCGGTGTCACACACACACACACACACACACACACAATAACCTGTATAGAGGGACAGACGTTTCTGCTGACATCAGCAAATGTTCCCCCATGCTGAATAATCGAATAGCGAAAAATCTACTTTCACTTTCAAATATTCAATTAATATTCTGCTGTATTCTGCTGCTTATGCAGCGCTGCGGTGCTACTGGTCCGTTTGAATTCAGCTTCAATCAATCACAGTCTAGCGTTCACACCGAGGCTAACCGGTATTTATTTATTTAGCATGATCAATTAATGATTAACCAATCATCTGGTGAAATGAACAGTGTACATCCTTGAAGCCCGCCCAAGCCTGCCATTGGGCGACTAATGGCAGGCTTGCGGGTTTATACCAACAACCTCCATCCGGGAAGCCAGACTGTTGGGCAGTAACCTGGTCAGAGGGCGCCACCTGGTGGCCATAATGTAATTCAACAGGCGCTCACACACACAAGCATCTACACACACACACACACACACACACACACACCAAGGTTATAATAGTTTGGGATGTTACATTTTAGTTTAGTTTTATTTCGTTTTTACTTTTTTCCCTCCAATTCAGTTAGTTTTAATTAGTTTTTATTAGTTTTAGTATTAGTTTTAGTTTTTCATACTTTGGGTTATTTGTCAGGTGCAGGATTCAAAAAGGTCAGAGTGAGTATTATAGTATAATAAAATTCAACAAATGATACGTTTAAAAAATGAGGGTGAGTTAATAATGACTGACTTTTTATTTTTGGTGAACTATTCCTTTAATGAGTCTTTCGGGGCGGCGGCGGCGGCGGCGGCGGCGGCGGCGGACTCACAGAGGCGAGCTTGTTTTGGTACTCCACATTCGCCGCCTTGTGCGAGCTTCTTAAATGGACTTTGAGATTTGTGGGGTTTTTCCCCGTGAGAGGAAGCCACATATTTCATCACAGTCTGTTTTCACTACAAGACACTTTCTCTTTCTCATCATCATATTCAAAAACGTCCCATACAGGACTTCGCCGCTTTCTCAATTTCAATTTCAATTTTAGTTTTAGTTATTTAATTTGTTTTCTTTAACGATAATAACATTGACACACACACACACACACACACATCTATATACATACTCACGCATCTACTTGCACTCACGCCACATGCATCCATCTACACACGCACATCCATCTGCACATGCACAAGTCTACACACACACACACACACACACACACACACACACACATCCATCTACACAGGCATATCCATCTGCACACACACACACACACACACACACACACACAAGTCGACACCTGCATGCATCAACACACGCACATCCATCTACATACACATCCATCGACATGCATGATCCGCCCACACATGCAGATATCTACACACGCATGCATCTTCGCCACACACACCCATCTTCTCCACACACTCATCTCCAACACACACACACACATCTCCACACACACCTTGTATTTGCCCTGGTCGCAGCCGCACAGCGTGCTCTCCATGGTGTAGCTGCGCTGCACGCCGATCTCCCGCCACACGACCACGCGGGCCGTCGACTCCTTGGACCGCTCCACCACGAAGCTGCAGCTGGCCATGCTGAAGGCAGGGGCCATCTGGGACAGGATCTTAGGCAGAGTCTGGGGGGGGGGGGGGTGTTGGATGTTGGATTGGGAGGAATGAACATAGTTTGCATGTTCGATGTTAAAATGTATGCGTCACAATGTAATATGAAGGTATAATTAAAAATACATGTGGGGTGATATTATGCCACTGGCGGCAGGATATTGCTTCGTGACATAAGGGGAAAGCCCATTGAAAGGAAACAAGCCACGTCCCTCAACGGATATCAAGAGGGATGCTGGGAAATACCAATTAAACTCGGCCTGTCGAGACTTGATGACTTAAGAGCGGGCGGTGCAACACCTCCCACAGCACCAATCATAACACTGATGTTTACTGCATCACAATTTAATAGCGCAAACATAATTAAATAGTGAAGACAAAAAACTCGGACAAACCTATTTGGACTGTGAGCGTGAGTCACATGACACCGTCTCCAGTGACCGTACCGACGGCGGCCGCATTGCGTTTGCAGCATAATTCAGAAGCACGACTAAGTTTAACAAGTTTTTTATTAAGTCTCTAGTCCTGTACGTCTATTGTGTTCACGGGGGTGTAGTGTGTGTGTGTGTGTGTGTGTGTGTGTGTGTGTGCCTACCCTGTATCCGAGGTCTTCATGCAGATCGCAGGAGGAGGTGCTGATGTTGGACTGCCAGACCGTCTCCTTCACGCTGCAGCCGTACATGAACACATTCTTCTTACGAGAGTGACCGTGGTAGTCACAGAAAACCTGCGTCATCACACACACGCACACGCACACACACACACACACACACGCACACACACACACACACAGCTGATGAGCTGCTGCTCCTCCTAAACCACAGCACAGTACCTGGGGCTACTCATGCTAAAAATGTCTGCAGTCACAGTATTGTGAGGCACTTTGAATAAAAGCGTCCACCTACACCAAACGGTATATATGTATTTAATATTATTATTTAATATTATTCCTATACTTATTTTTATTCAACATATATATTATGACCAGACTGTAGCATTTTAAATTCTCTTAGGACAAGTAAAACGGTAATAAAAATCCACAGTGCATTAACCCAACGCAACTCCAATGACTCAAGAGGACAAAAATGTGTCTGCACCAGTGGCGCCCTCTGTATGTGGGCGAGGTACTGCAGCAGGCTCTTGGTGTGGTAGATGGTCGGGTGGAGCTCAGGGTTGGGGTTCTGCCACTGGCGATTCAAATCCTCACCGCTCAGAGAGCAACGGTGGCTGGAGAGGGACAAACGAGAGACCAGAGGAACGGTGCATGAGTGACCCGAGGACAAGGAGGGACAGCTGGAGTCTTTCAGGATCAAATCCATCATGACACATCCGTATTAAATAAGCTAACGACAGCCCGCGGCAGAGGAGATTGTGTTAAATCATCGGTGCCCGACAAAATGACAGCGAAGCGTTGTGCACTGTGTAACATATTGGAAAAACGACACAGAGGCGGCAATTATGTGTCAAAATAAGCCAAGCGGCGCTCGGACCGCCGCCGTGTCGGTTACGCCTCAGCGACTTGCAATGAAAAACATGAAATACCTCGGCTTTTCTTTTTCCCCCTTTTTTATTAAAGTCTACGTCAATGTTTACATGGATGCGTGACGTGTCGGACTGCGAGTACACGCCGCCACCCCCCCCCCCCACCCCCTCCCTCACTCACTTTCCGTTGATGACGCCGTCCGGGTTGAGCATGGGGACGATCTTGAAGATGTAGGCCTCTCGCAGGCTGTGGGCCAGCTGGCTGGAGCTCATGAGGAACTCCAGGGTGCCCTTCATCACCCAGCTGGCGTTGGTCTCCCCTGGGTGAACCCTGGCCGACAGGAAGATCACCGGACGGTTCCCTGGAAGCAGATCATCACTGTTACCATTACATCATTTAGCACGTTTAGACGCTTTGATCCAACAAGGCTTCCAGTGGATTCAGATACATGTCATTAAGGGGTGATGGTTCGAGGTTCAGCTGAGGCGTCTCCCCCTCAGGGACGCCTACAGGTAAGTCTGTGGACATCAGGGAATCGAACCCGGAACCGTTCGGCTGGGAGATGAACACCCTAACCGCTAGACCATCCCCAGTTTGATTATGAATGAACAACATGGAGCTGTAGCACAATGGACCTAAAACTTGATTCAGTGATGGATAATCTTTTGTTTCCTAATGCAACGAGCCTGCCAGCGTGTGACACTATACTCCCTGACAAACACGGGAATAATTAGATATAAAAAAAGACATGTTTTGTAGTTGTAGTCACGCTCAGTGAATAGCTCTAAATATATACTACTATAAATGATGAGGTCGTTAGGCGAGACAATGACTCAAAGCAAAGGCCGACGCGGGACTCACTGAACTGACAGATGTGGTCGTTGGAGGTCGTCTCCGGCATGGCGGTGATGGTGAGGAGCGGGCAGCTGTTTCCTGCCAGCGTCTCACACAGGACGTCGTGTCTCAAGTAGATCTGAGGGCTTCTCAGGGCCTCCAACTTGGACAGGTGCATCTTCACACGCGCAGAGAGAGAGAGGAAGAAGTATATCATTAGTATGATTGCTATCTGCAAAAGTGGTGAATCACACACAGAACACGACTTTAATGTGCGGTTTCAACAAAAGACATCGCATGTGATTACAGACTTCAGACAATAACCTTTTCTGCCGCTTCGCCTTATTAAACAGCGTCTGAGTAATGTCATATAATGTCATAGATTAATGATCAAGCCATGAACTCTTGTGAAAACCACAGCAGGCTGCGGAAGCGCCGCCGGCTGAGCAGCATGATAGCTGAAGAGCGAAACACACACACACACACACACACACACACACACAGGAAAGAGACCTTCATCCTGACTTTACAAACAGGCATGCATTAAAAAGGAAACGGGCCGAGTCAGGGCCAGTAAGTGGTGTGTGGCGGGGGCTGACCTTGAGAGTGGAGTAAGTGTAAGGGTAGTGGTAGGCGAAGTAGCAGACGTCGTCCCTGTGGCTGAAGCTCATGCTGAACGTCATGGTGTAGTAGGACTTCCCCTTCTGGCCGCCCGTTGCCATGGAGCTCCTGGAGAAATGGTTTCTAGGGAGGAACCAATTCGAAAACCCTTGCATTCAGGCAGCGTGGCGTCTCGTTTGGGACGCATCACAGTTTGTGAAGTTTGTGACATGTTTACGTATCCGTATTATGCATATATTTTGAAGAGGGGGATGAAACCTGCACTATGTGACCTTTCTACTGCAGCTACTGACTCCGTTAAAACATATCTGGACTAGAACGTCTTTCAAGAATAAAACCCCACCGTGGATGGGTGAATAAGTCACCCATCCAGGGACATTTTCTCTGTAAATCGTTTTATTCTGGTCCACTTTTGCCCCCCCCCCCCCACCACCCCCAAGCCAATAGAGGCTGCTAATGGGAAAACGTACAAGTGCAGGTTTAAGTGGTAACAAAATCATTCATATGAATATGTTAAAAAGAACCACAATCCTATTAGCGGTGTCAAAGTGAAGGTGAAAGGGATTACATACTTGTAGTAACAGATGTCTTCTCCTGTTCTTACCCAGCGAGGCCGGCCACTAATCGCCTCCTGCACAGAATACATCAGTACCTGCATACCTGGGTACACACACACACACACACACACACACACACACACACACACACAGACACACACACACACACACACTGTAGTTCACCACAGAGTATTTTTGCTCATTTGACGTAGTGTGTTTATGGTTTCCTCAACCACATGTATCCGAAACATCGATCATAGGCGGGGCAGGAGGCCTTACCGTAATTAAACTGGCTGTTGGACTTCTCACAGTTGATGATGTTGAAGCGGTAGTTGGTGCCGACGCGCATCCCGCTCACCTCGAAGTAGAACCACTGGTGGTAGTGGTTACTGTTGATGTCCGAGTTGAGCACCAGGTCATACTCACACCTGCACATAAAGACGCACCGTTCAGTAACCAAACACCAGCCAGCCTCACACACACACACACACACACACACACACACACACACACACACAGCACCAGCCTTTTAAACACACACACAACATACATCTCCATTAAACAAAAACTTACTTCCTGACTTGGATGGCCTTTCTGAGGTTGCCAGATTCAAATTGCGAGTTGAACTTCAGCGACTCGCCATCATCAGCAACCACAGGGCAACTAAAAGGCAAACGGTCAATCCAGATTTAGGCAGAGAAGGGTATTTTTATAACTAGGGGTTGTACTTTAAATGCACAACACATTGTAAAGACCGCTGTGGTGACGAAGCTAAACTGTTCAAATGATTACGGATGAAAAGACATCGGTAACAGAAACTCACCTAGGAATATCCAGGTCATAAACGACTTTGTCCAAGATGTCGTTGGGGTGAATCAACCTCTCAATGTCCTGGAATATCTTAGCCCTGCGACGGCACCAAGAGAGAGTCGTTACAACACATATATCTTCTATTTACCATTCAGCAGATGCTTTTATCTAAAGCGAGTCATAGTGAAGTCAGACGCAGGTCCGTTAGGAGCCGGTAGGGTTTAGGCATCTTGCACAAGGATGCCTACAGGTAGACTGAAGAGGACTTGGGGAATCAAACCCTATACCTTCTGGCTGGGAGTCGGCCACCCTCGCCGCTACACTGGCCTGCCATGTATTCGTTTGATTGTAATTAAAGACCTTTTCAAGGCTTGTGGGGAATGAAACCAAAGATAGCAGATAAGAAAAGATAATGCGTTCAAAGCAGCGCCAGTGGATTGACAGACACTGGCGGTAACGGTGAGATCACTGGACACGTCTCAAACAAACTCGTTTTTGGCTGGATCCACCCGTCAGAAAAATGATTTAGTGTCCGATATTGACCTCGATTTCAATGTTGAAGAAAATAACATACGTCACATAAGACCAAAACCTCTACATCTCTCATTGGAGTGAATGGAGTCTGTGCTCTAGTCTCCTAAGGTCTTCCCTTCGGTCTCCCGCCTTGTGTAGCTCACGTGACACATGACAGGAAATTGAGAAGGACCGGGTCTCTAGTCTCCTTCCAGAGCATCTCACCTCTGCACGCCGTAGACCCTCTCCAGGAGCGGCTCGCGGAAAGTGGGTGCGACGTGGCCGAAGTAGTCCGGGTACGCCACCTCCGAGTACTGGGGCACGGAGGCGGTCCCCTTCACCATCTCCACGTACAGGTCCGGGTCGTGGAGCGGCAGCAGCAGGGCCGTGTCTGGCACCTCCAGCAGCGGGCCCTCCTCCTCGGGGCCCTCCGACCCGCAGTCCGACCCGCCGGCGCTGTTTTCTCCTCCTCCCACGGTGCGGCGCGCGGTCATCCCCCCGACGAGCAGCGGGGACTGGATGTGTCTGGTGGAGTTCACGGGTGGGGGCGGGGAATCGCCGCCGTCCGCTCCTACTTCCCGTCCGCCGTTCACGGGGCTAACGGCGTCCAGGGCGACGCGCTCCAGCACACGCACCAGCTCCTGCTCCGGCCCCTGGGGGCGGGGCCGGGCCCCCGGCGCCAGAGGCACCGCGTCCGCCGTCGCTTCTTCTTTGGTGAGGTGAACGTTGGCCATTTCCAGAGGTAGCAGAGGAGAGGGGGCGGAGCCAGCGGAGGCGGGCGTGGCAGGTCTACAGGAAGCAGAAACGGAGGAGGGAGGGCTGTCCTCTCCGGGGTCGCGCTTAGGGTGTGGTGTGGTTTGAACCCCAGGCACCGTGATTGGCCGAGGGGATTTGCCTGCTGATGCAGGAGACGGCGACGGCGTCGAAGACGTCGCAGAGGCTGTTTTCGCACAGTCAAAGTGGTACCCCTGTAGGAATGACATTTTGTTCTTCTTTAGATGTTTGTTTGGTAGTTTTCAGTGTACCGCATGTAAGATTACGTTAGGGCTGAACGATATGGTGAACAAATCATATTGCGATTTTTTTGACAGATATTGCGATTGCAATATGATTCACTATTATTGGGAATGATAATTTTTTGCATCACAATTTTCATTTTCACTGAAAAAAATATTAAAATTAATGATGTGACATTTGTTGGGGTCTGTATCAAACCAACATATTTTCTTACATCTTGGAGAAAAAAAATGTGTAGGCCACTACAGTACTTCATTTATAATGCTGCTATACATTTTCATGGACACATTTTACCCTACCCATTAAATCATTTCAGCTCATGCAAATTGGATATTGCACTTGGCCATATCAACATTTCAATTAATTGTTCAGCCCAACACAATCTAGACATACTATAGAGATTGTAAAAAGTGTATGTTGAGGTGAATGTTGAGCATCCACTCCCAGTTTGAATGAAAGCACACGTGTCGTCCAGCAGGGGGCAGCACTGACCTGGAAGTCCTCAGACAGCTCCAGGAAGAACCTCTCGTACGCCCGCAGCTCCTCAAAGGGACGGCTGTGGATCTCCCTGGGACGCAGCTTGCTCAGGTCCGTCTCTATGTCGTCGTTCTGAGGAACCGGGCCACAGAGAGAAAGGAAAACACGATTAACAGAGACGAGTATGGAAGGATATTCCAAGTTTAGTCACCAAGTTTATTCTCGCTATGATGGAATTACCCCTTCGATCGATGAATTTCATAGCTGAAGGAAACTTTTCACATACATGAATACTGGATCCTGTTAATGAATACTCATTCACATTGCTTACGGAGCAAGGTGCACCACACAACCTGACCTCACAGGGGTTTCATTAGAACAACAGGTCTCCTCTTTCAGAGAGCTGCTCTACCTGAGGTGAACCATTATCTCCAACCCTGAAGACATGACCCAGCAGCAGGCAGCTTGTTGTCTCCCATTGGTGAAAGAGCCTCAAAGTAACAGTAGTGGACGAGTTTCTAGTCAATGTGTGTGTGTGTGGTTGCGTGTGTGTGTGTGTGTGTGTGTTGCATTTTGCATGTGGCGTGTGTGTTGCATTTTGCATGTGGCTTGTGTTTGTTTGTGTGTTGCATGTGGCGTGTGTGTGTGTGTGTGTGTGTGTTGCATTTTGCATGTTGCTTGTGTGTGTGTGTGTGTGTGTGTGTGTGTTGCATGTGGCGTGTGTGTGTGTGTGTGTGTGTTGCATGTGGCGTGTGTGTGTGTGTGTTGCATTTTGCATGTTGCTTGTGTTTGTTTGTGTGTTGCATGTGGCGTGTGTGTGTGTGTGTGTGTGTGTGTGTTGCATTTTGCATGTTGCTTGTGTGTGTGTGTGTGTGTGTGTGTTGCATGTGGCGTGTGTGTGTGTGTGTGTGTTGCATGTGGCGTGTGTGTGTGTGTGTTGCATTTTGCATGTTGCTTGTGTTTGTTTGTGTGTTGCATGTGGCGTGTGTGTGTGTGTGTGTATTGGTACCCCGGTGCGACAATCCTTCTCATCCTCTTCATTCTCAGTGTCATTCTCTGTGTCCGCCTCCGTCTCCTCATCGCTATCGTCCACGACGTCGTCCACTACGAACACACACACACACGTTGACATTACCATGGAAACCATAGTGGTACATGTGAGCTGTAGTGTTATGGGAACAGTGCTGTGACAGAAGAAACGAGAGGATGAGTCGTAAGCAGCCATGACACAGAGCTTAGCTCACAATCTGGAGAGAGAGAGAGAGAGAGAGAGAGAGAGAGAGACAGAGACAGAGAGAGACAGACAGAGAGACAGACAGACAGACAGACAGACAGAGAGACAGACAGACAGACAGACAGACAGACAGACAGAGACAGAGACAGAGAGAAAGAGAGAGAGAGAGGGAGAACTATACGCAGAGATATAATTCTTCAAATATGCCCTTCAATGCACATTATCCAATCCCATATTATGTCTCATTCTGAGGTTACAGTTAGACTTGGTTAGGGTTTGGTTTTATTTGTGTGTCCACTTTTTCCAATTTTGAATTGATTGTCATTATCTATCATTGTCCTGATAGTGTGAGTAGATAGTCACAATGATTGAGAGATAAGTGCGTTTATCTCTTCAAGGTGGGATGAAAACATTATTAGGTGGATGATTAATAGGATCAGTGCATTGCTTTGATTTTGTTTACAGAGATGATATACGTCTCCCTATGTCTCTAACACTTAGAAACACAATTTTAAAATGCCCTTGCCAAGAAATAACGATTTTGCAAACCCCTGATAACTCAGCTGCCTGGGTCCGCGACTGTCAGCTCATTTATAATTCAGACATTACTTGGGACCACCGAACGCAGATGGACAGCAGATAGACCTCGATGTGGGTGATGGAAAAGAAAAGCAGCACAGGTGAAATCCATCTCCCTGACAGCTTGAAGATGGACCGTGGACAGCAAATCAGAGGAGTGCTGTGAAAGTGGACAAGTCTATATACAGTATTTGAGAAAAGGTAAGTAACTAGATCGTGGGCCAGGCCTAAATGTAATGCGACGTCGTATTAGTTTAGAAAAGTTTAAGCGTATGAGTCAGTAAAGTGAGAGAGAGAGAGAGGAGCCATCCATGGTATGTTGAAGGAAATAAAACAAAAAATTAAATAAAAGGTAGAGTGCAAGTGGATGTCCACACGTGAGCAGGTGAGTACCATCTAGTGCACATGAGTACTAGGACTATAATAATATACCAGTTAGTCTAGCCATGCTCTGGGAGCATGAGAGTGAGTGGGGAGGAGCGCTTAAGTGCGTGCATTTAAGTATGTGAGCGTAAAACTGTCTTACGTACGTCATGCCCTTCTGTAAGGGCTTGTGGTGGAGCAGGTGACGTGGTCTTCCTGTAGTATGAAGTATGACGTAGTTGAACTGTTGTGATGGGAGAGCAGTACAACCACCACATGTTTGTTTGTGAGTCTGAAGCTGATTTTTCGGAGTCGGGTCAACAAGGGACGCAAACGACCCAAAGTTAACCGTAAGCGAACCAAATGTTTTAAACATTCAAGACAATGTTGGTATTGAGTTTGCTTTCTTATGCTTCACAAACACTCGACTATGAAAAGGTTACGTGTTAGGATACGCTACCGCAATGCAGCGTATGGCAAGCTTGTACTTACAACATGCACATGATGGGTATGCCTTTGGGTTCAACAACACATAACCCTCGTGTGTGTTGTTAAATGAGTGGGTGAGTGCATGAGTGAGTGCCTGAGTGAGTGCATGAGTGCGTGCGTAAGTGAGTGAGTGAGTGCACATGTGAGTGAGTGCACATGTGAGTATGTATGCGTGTGCTCTTGTGACGCCCACCTCCAGGCGTCTGGCTGTAGATCTGCGCCACAGGGCCCCCTGCAGGAACGTGTGGCAGCGGGTAGTGGAAGGCCGACTTGATGGTGGGCAGAGGCAAGCGGTTCTTGGGGAAACACTTCCTCATAATGAGACTGGAGGTGTTCACCAGAGGGTCCAGCGTCCGCACCGGGAGGCACTCCTGGGAACCAGACAAGATCCAGGAGGACAGGAAGTTGGAAGACAGAAAGTTGGACAACAAGATGAGTAGCGTTCAAAAGTCTGGTTTGACAGCAATGTTTTTGAGGTCAGTACTGTCCCTGGGATGAAGTGTGTGTGTGTGTGTGTATACGATAATGGATTGAAGTGTAAAACAAATATATACTGATGTAGTAATACACTGATTGTCTTGTTTATTTTGTTGTTCTTCAGATTGGACACATAAATACATTAACACAGACAAGACAGTTACACTTGTCTTGTCTGTGATCGGATCCAGCAGATCCGATCACAGATCCAGCAGACTGTGACCAGACTTGTGTCCAGACTTGACAGATGAATGCGAACTCTGTGGCTAGATCTGTGATCACATTTCTTGTCACTGTTAAATATTTAAAATACTTCCTGGTGAAAAGCTGCTGAAAAGAGAGGATTTTTTACATATTTGTAGCGGCGCTACAAACGTGCAATGTTCAGGAGAGGTAGGAAAGCGTCACATTCAACATTTAATTTGACTTTCGGTTGCCTGAAGGTCATAAATTAAATGAATTTCTAGTCTAAAACTAACTTTACTTTGGTGCGAAAGTTAGTATCCTCATGCATTACACTCTTCCGGTGCCTTTTTGGTGTATTTTACTTGATGTTCACGGTAGTATCCTATGCACGCCAGGAGCCTCAATTCAGGGCAGGCGGCGCGGTTGTAATTACATAGCCAATTATCTGTCCGTATCGCGGCCGGATTGTGTCCGCAGTACACTGCTACCAGATCCCATCACAACGCGAGCCAGACTTCCTCTGCGATCTGGTACATCGGATCACCTGATCCGGGAGTGTCCGCTCCTGACTATGAATGCGTCGTGTCGGGATCGCCGTTTCAATGCGACAAAAGACATTGAAACAGTGAAAGCTTAAAACCGAGCCCTTAGTTCTTTTAGAGGTCTAAAAGTGTAATTTAGCAACGCATGTGTGGTAGATGGCTGTGGTTGATGGCACCAGCCATCAGCACACACACACACGCACACACACACACACACGCACACGAGAGAGAGAGAGAGAGAGAGAGAGAGAGAGAGAGAGAGAGAAAAAGTGAGCTATAAAAGAAGAAGAACGACAGAGAGCTGTGTCATGGCAGCATGTACCATCTGCTCGGTTTGTACCCTCTTGCCATCTCAAATAAATGGGTTTATTCTCCAACACCTCAGAGCCCAGCAGAGCCACTGAGGTCGGGTGTCTGAGTTTGGATACTGCATCAACCACACACACACTCCACTGCATGCTCAGAATAGGAAACAAACAGTCTGGGTCTCGGTATTGGAAATATAAACGGCGGGTAGGACAGTCTAACAGTTGGTGTGTTTGACTCCCAGCCGAATGGTCCTGGGTTCAAACCCTACCTGCAGCAAGACGCCCTAACACCTACCTGCTCCTACATGACAGTGTAAATAAAAAAAATAAAAAAAATACAGTGTAAGTTGCTTTGGATAAACGCATCTGCAACACGACTAAATAGTAGTAATAAACGAAAATAAATCTCTATTTGTTATATAAGTGCTTACGGTGGAGGTATTGTAGAGGACCCTCATGCCGTCGGCCTCGATGAAGGCCTTCCTGCCGACCTTGATGTTGGTGATGTTCCTGAGGCCGGCCAGCAGGCCCTTCCGGATCAGCATGTGGCGGTGGCGGGTGTCGTTGCGGTGCCAGTCATGGTACGCGGCCAGCAGGACGGGGACGTGCCCTCGGTCCACCGCCCGCCGCGCGTTGGTCTCTGCACAGGAAGAGACGAGGATGGATGAATGTTGTATTAGCATGCGACCGTCGGGGGCTGCGCCGCCAACAGCTAAGCACTCAGACTCATCTTGATTATATATATACACTGAGAGGCTGGGAAGAAAGGCAAACAAAGTCAATGAGACATAATTACCCTTAATTAGAAAATGCAACTTGAAAAAAGGTGCTCATTTATTTAGGATCGTCTACTCTTAAGTGAATAAAGAAGACATGGATGCTGCAGTTTGCATCATCAATGATCATTTTTGCATAATTTATGTTTGTCTGTCGAGCGCTTGCGTTATTTTTCCACGAAAGGAAAACAAGCTTTTAGATTATCGTCAACTGATCATTAGTACTAGCTGTTAATCAAAAAGAGGGAGTGAGGTGACAAACTGTGACAGGAAAGGACGGCAGAATTAAAAGGACAGCAAATGAACTAGTGACAGCGAGTCAATGGATCATTAGTGGCGTGTAAATAACTCACTCGATTTGAGGAGCGCTCCCAGAGTGTCCAGAGTTACCCTGTTGATTTGGGACACATGACAGATGAGTTAGAATGAAGGCGGAGGAGGAGGAGGAGAGGACAGAGCGGTGGAGGCCATTACATGCGACCTGGAGACGACAAATATAACCCGAGTAGCTCTTTGCATTTCCACAACAAGGACGGTGTGTCGTTTGTAAAATGTGTTGTTTTACTTGAGCAGACTGGTGTTCTTCTTGCTGTACGGCCCCACCATCTTGAACATGAGCTCCACCGCCCCGCTCTTCCCCAGAGAGATGGCGTTCACCGCTGCACAGAAGACACACGCACGCACGCGCGCACACACACACACACACACACACTTATGACCTCAAAGAAAGCAAAACTTGGGTCTTCATTTTGCAACAACCAATGAAAAGAATGAAGGACTTAATGATCCGATTGACCCAAAAGAGAAAGTAGTGAGAAGGAAGTGGAAACGGAGTCAGCTGGACACACAAAAAACAGGAAATGTAGGCAGGATTAAATCATGGTAGAGGATCAGAGAGGGATGTGTGTGTGTGTGTGTGTGTTTTAATTGAGTCTTTATCTTGCAGTTTGGCTCACAGTTGGAAGAGTAGACCCTGAGGACTTGCAGGCAAGGCAGGACCAGTTTGGAGTTGAGGAGGTTCTGTTTCAGTAGGTTGACGGTGACATTCAGAGCTCCAGTCAAACGGGCTTTCACCCCAAACTTCCTGTCTGTGGAGAGAGAGAGAGAGAGAGAGACACAGACAGACAGACAGACAGAGAGAGAGAGAGAGAGACAGACAGACAGACAGACAGACAGACAGACAGACAGAGGTTTTCAAGGAGGACCGAGGAACTGGTTCTAATTCCAATTCTCAAGTTATCATATATTTTACTTCAATACATTTTCAATTTCCTTTGACATGGGATTATGAATTCACACACCCACAGTAATTCCTACCATTACATGACTAATTCATACCAAGGTCACGTAACACGGTGTAGCCGTGTGTAGTCCGGGTCTGTGTGTGTAGGCCTGTCCTAAACGTACCTTTTGGTCCCACTTTGGCCAGCAGGGAGTGAAGCTGCAGCTGCAGCTCCTCGCTGGGAGGAGACTCTTTGCTGACGGAGATCAGCAGCTTCAGTAAGATGGACGTTCCTCCCTTGGACACGAACACCGCCACCCTGCGCCCGCCGCCTGCCACACACAGAGCGACGTTCAACACCAGTCAGGGGGGGATTGTGTGGGAAGAAAAGGAAAACGACACTTTCCAATATGGGCTCGATTTTTCTCTGCAATATGAAATCATTTTAATTTAAGTGTCCCTTTATTTGACCTGTGTGCATGTGGTCAAGGCTAGAAAGTCTAAAGTCCTGTCTGAAACACAACTCAACCCGTTATCCTGGACTGGGTTTGTTTTGTTTGTATTTTTTAAATTAAAGTAGGTCAAACACACTCAAAACACTCAGGCAGGAGAAATTGCACAACATGCAATCTTTCTGTCTGGATATAAATGTCAACTCTTTAAGAAAGGGGAAATGAAACAGCTGGAAAATGTACTCACCCACAGTCAGCAGCTCACTGAGGATATACAGGATGTTCAGAGTCGTCTGTGGGTCTCGAGAATTCTGTCAAAAATCACACAAAAATATATATAAATATATAAATATAAATATATATAAATATAAATAAATATAATTATATATAAATATAAATAAATATAATTATACATAAATATAAATACATATATATATATCAATATATAAATAATTATATATAAATATAAATATATAAATATATATATATAAATATAAATAAATATATATTTAAATAAATATTTTCAAATATTAAAGCGATCGTGAACGCCGAACATGCTCTGGTTTGTGCCGACCACCATCTACTAGTGATGATTCTGTTTCCGGGTCAAAATGGACCGATCATAATGCCAGCAAGTTGTTTACACGACAACATACATAGTACGATGATCTAAGGTTTATCTAGGCGTCTTAATCGCATTGAGCTCTAGCAATAAATCAAAACGCTAAATCCAACTAAGGTGTAATGCAAGTTAGTAATTCAAATGATTTCCTTCATCCAGATTAGGTTGGTTTATTGGCGTACATATAAACGTACTGAATGATTCCGACTAAGGATCTCACAGACCTCCAGGGAAGCCAGGATCACCTCCATGCCGGTGGAGCCTTTGGCCATCATCTCCTTCTTTGTCTTCTCTGAAACAGACATGTCATACTTTACATGTCATACTTTACATGTCATACTTTACATGTCATACTTTACATGTCATCCTATTATTGTGGTACTTCAGACTAACTTTAGACAGAAACTCTAGGAAGTGTTGTGGAATATGTAGAAAGCACGTTGATATACGTCTACTTACTACTTACACTGCTGACACTGCCAGTTGGGTTTTTTAAACTAGGTTGTGCAGCACCATAACTTGTTTTGTAGTTATGCCGATTTTGATTGAAACGCTTTGACTTGAAAAGCGTTTGCTGAATGTAAATGTGTCTAAAAACAGACAAATGCAACCACTATACATGCAATATGCAATAAAATATTTAAAGACTAATTACAAGACTTAATTACAATAATATCAATGTTCAATAAACACTTGAACTATATTTAGTCCCACCACCATGATCAGTATGTAAACCAGCATATTGTACATACATACAGTAAGCTGTGACTGTATACACCGTATAGAGTTATACTGCATGTCAAACATGTGTCATGTTCTCACAGAAAGCAAACCGCAGCAACGCTGTTCTGCCGGGCTTTCTTTATCTCGGCCATTCTTTCCTCCCCCTCATCGCCTATCTAGCTTTCTCTCTTCCAACTCCTTATTCTGTTTGAGGAGCCGGCAGACCCCCCCACGCGTCTCCGCCCTCGCTTGCCCTTTCAGAGCCGAGAGATTCCCCTCTCCGTTTGAAGGGTCCGAATATGAGGAGAGAGCTGACAGACGGGTCTGCACAGGCCAGCGTGAGAAGTCAACACAAAACACAACCAAAATAAAGCACAGACAGATGGAAGATGACAACCACACGTCTCTGAATCAATATCCAAGAGAATAAATACAGTATTAATGCCATTTTGGTCATTATTAGGCTGAAGCTGAATGTCAACAAGACATTACCTTTGAGATGTCTACAAACATAGTCCAGTATTCAAACTAGTGGTCCTGACTAGCTCAACTGGTAGAGCCTGGCATTAACGTTGCCAGGGTTAGATTCCCACTGGGACGACCCTTATTAGAAATGTATGTACTCACGGTATTCAAGACGCTTTGGATAAAAGCGTCCGCCAAATTGCTTATTCTTATAGATACTTATATATGTATATACTTATATACAAACCCATGAGGTGCACTGCACTGCCTAGAAAACAGCAGAGCAGTGCGCTACGCCCTTTTCTGTTGCAAAGCAACGGTACAACATCTACATTCGACCTATAATGACGTTCTGCGCTTTTTTCTTTTCAACGTCAGCATCCAGCTGACGTTGACGGCAGAAAAAAAGCGACACACAAAAGCAGCGAGCGAAACGCTTCGGTTTAAAAGCATCGGGGCCAAAGGCTTTACATTTACTGTGCCATGTCAGAGTATATATATATATATGTATATACACAGACAGATTTCCCCCTCAGTTCGAACACGTCCTCGAGGAAAATAAGAATTGTATTTATATCCATATTTGCACACACACACACACACACACACACACACACACACACACACACACACACACACACACACACACACACACACACACACACACACACACACACACACACACACACACACACACACACACACACACAACCCCCCCCCAGGGAGGCTGCTGGGATGTTTCTGACCTCTGAAAACATTGCTGTCATACCAGACGTTTTTAAGCTCTTCAAAACCAAATCACATTTCAACACTGATCCTCCAAGCCAAAAAAACAAATCACAAGCCCTTCAAGATCAGAACGTTATCTGATGAACACAACACATAAAAAAAAACATTATCCTTTCATTGCTTTCAGAATCAGCATTGCACCCTTTATACTAATCTTTACAACGATCACAAAGGACCGGGGTCAACAGTGCCCTTGAAGGGGTAATGTTTGCTTCAGGACTTTTCCCCGATAAAGTCCTGAGAGGGAAACCTTTTCAATGTCACATTCAATCTGACAGAAGTCACACAAAAGTCGCAAAGTTAAAGTTTTGAGCTGCCATAGAACGCAGCACCACATGTGCTGAACGGAGAGATTTTGCAATGAACGGAGAAATTAAAAGCGACTTCTTTGTATATTTAGATGAAATATAAAAAGCCATAAAAACTAAGTATAATACAATCCAACACAAGGTTGAACTATGCATACAACTGTTAGGAAACTGGATCTGTTTGCAAGACCCAGGGCCTCAAGCCTTTTTATATTCTGTCAAAAGAAGATCTACAACAAGCGACGGTTACCTGGTGAATCTTCAGAGACCGAAGACGGCCGGTACCTCCGGGTGTAACTATACTCCATCCCTCAGCACAGAGCTTGCAAAGCAGGGATTCACCTCCTGGTTGGTAAACATGTAAATATCTTGCACAACGTCCGCAACCGTCTTTAGACTGGGTCGCACGACAGTACAGAGTGGGGAGTACCGTGTGAACCATATGGACCTCCCTCTGCATGCGATGGCAAATACACGCCCCTCCTATGGTGAACCGATGACTGTACAAGCCAGCTCTCCTCCCGTATCCAGTTCCTCATGCCTCTCCCTTTCATCTTGAAAAAGAAACTAAAAAACAACACAGAGTTAAAGAGCAACCAACACGGGGAGAAAGAGAGAGAGAGACCCGTAAATCATTCCCCAGTCGAATGACGCCGCTAACGCCATACCAGACACTCCTTTAACCCATTAACTAGTAGTATCCCATTGCCCTACTCCTTTCCAAAGTCAATCATTCCCTCTTGGCGTCTTCAGTGTGCCAGGAGTTACTTAAACCAAGAGGCTAAGTCTGTAGCGTGGTATGGAGAACAGCAAGGCCTGGTCAGGGTGTATCATTACCTCATAACAGGTTCACCCCCCCCCACACACACACACAGACACTTCTTTGGATATCCACAAACATCTCCATTAGAAACTGACAGGAGAGGAACAGCTGAGAGATCCTGACAGAACGGTTCACGTCGGTCAGCAGGCCCGCTTTTTTAAAAATATTTTCACATATTTCCTCATAACGGAGATTTTAACTGTAGATTCAGCCTGGCGGAGAACAAGTGGAAAACAGAAGGAAATGCAACACCGGCGGAGATATGGAGAAGTGCCTTTGTCAGAAGCTTCGAAAGAGTTTCACATTGCACACAAAAACAAATAGTGAGTAACCATACCAGCAAACTGATGTCATAGCTTCACAGACACAACACTGCCGTCAGCCCATCACACAGAGTGACTTCACATAACAGACCAACTCCTTTCACAACGATTCCTTAACACAAGTCCATCTTCCCATCCCCATCTGCTGCATTGCATGTGGGAGACGAGAGGAAAGGCCTAAAGTCTACATCTAGCCCTCACAGCCCTCTGCTGCCCCCTATTGGTCCATTACAGAGGACATGTTTAGTGGGGGATAAAGAGGAATAACCTTCCCTTTACTGTGAACTAGACGTACAGGTCATTCTCTCACTATGTCATCATCGCAATGATTGGGAAACGGGTCCCATAGTCCTTCACCACATTTTGTTTTCCTCCACAAGCGTCTACCTTGACCAAGCATGATGTAAATCAGCTGAGTGGACAGCCAGCCGCTGTAACAAAACATCCACGTAATGGTCTCATATCAGAGAGGCGAATTCAATGTTAATGTTGCGTCTTGTGATGATTGAAAGGTGTAGTAGTGTCAATCACTTACTATACGAATTTCTATAAGAAATAAAAACAGGAAAATAACTACTCTCTAGTGGTGTACTGCCAAATCTGAACTATGTATGTCAATTATGGCACCCATTGCACTCCAAGGTTTCTTCCTTGATCCTTAAGGGAGCTGTTTCTTGGGCTAGGGTTAGGGGTGTCATAAACATGTGACCTGTAAAGCCCTTTGTAACTGTGATTTACTGCTATGCAAAACAAACTGTCGTGACTTAACTTGACTGAACGGTGAACTGCCAAATCTGTGACACCTGACATTATCTTCCATCTACCATAGCTTTTTGCCAACATTACATATAACTAGGGATGGGAATCGAAAACCGGTTCTTGTTGAGAACCGGTTCCCAGTGTTTCAATTCCCTTGGAATCGTTTGCCAATTTCGCAAACGATTCCCTTATCGATTCCAGTGGACGCGAATGACGTCACCACGCACGTTGCCTAGCGACGCCAGTGCAGCCAGCGGTCAGTCAACAGTAACCATGGCGCCCAAGCGGTACAAACGCTCAAAAGTTTGGTTACACTTCACAAGAAAAGACGACAACAGGGCGACTTGCGATACTTGCAGCAGTGTGGATATTTCCTCAAAGGGAGGAAATACTTCCAACATGCAAAAACATTTGCGCACACAGCATGCGATAACGATTTCTGAATGTCGCGTTTTCGATGCGCTCCGGACGAACGGCACTGAATCCTTTTTTTCCAAATGAGAATCGATAAGAGAATCGATAAAGAACCGAATCGTTAAGCGGAATCGAAAATGGAATCGGAATCGGAAAAATCGTATCGATTCCCATCCCTAGATATTACACATACATATTACATATACTACAACAAAGGTATATACTTGTGTGTGCGTGCCTATGCACGTGCGTGTGTGTGTGTGTGTGCGTGCGTGCGTGTGTCTAACCCTGGGTCTGTATGAGGTGGAGGATCTTTGCGGTGAGTTGCCGTGCGATCTCCGCCTCCGTCATCATGGACTCCCCACTCATCCTCTCCAGTTGGCCCAGGAGCATCAGCACCCTGGAGTTACTGGGTACACTGGGGACGCAGACACACACACACACACACACACACACACACACTTTATACATCGGTAGTCTTGTCGCTATTGGCATATCTTAGGATAATGTTGTGCATGAGTTCAAGGTCTAGAACATTGTACTTAACAAAATGTACATTATAATGTTATTCGGAAAGAATGTGTGGATAAATCACAGGATATATACACACAAACACAACAAGGCTGCAACAACAACAACGTTACACAACATAGGATTGGATGCATAAAGCTTATACTAATTATACATTTTGTTCGGTTTTCCCACTGCATGGATATTTTAAGATCATCATAGGGGTGATATGTCACTTGTTGGCATAGCAACAAGCACCATGGGAAACAAAATAAACCCACAAAAAACTACCCAGTTGGGCTGAGTTTCATGCAAAATGTCCTTATAAAGACACAGAAAGGGTGGGGGGGGGGATAGAGAGAGAGAGAGAGAGAGAGAGAGAGAGAGAGAGACATAGGAAAGGAAAACATAACTATAGAGAGAAAAAAAGTGAGAGCTATAAAACAAAACATTAAATATTTATTCTGGCTATTAAATGATTAAATGACTGACGGGTGCAGCCAAAACAAACCCACAGGAAGCGTTGGTTTTGTTGGAGAAGTTGTTAAAAAAGGATTAAAACAGGCCGACATTAAAGAGTTAAACTTACTTTGCCAGGTATTTCGTTAGATATTTGGGATGACTTGTTCCCCAATACATTTAAAGAAATCGTGTACATCATGAAGAAAAGTTATTTCAGTACTTAGAACTTGTAAATGACCTTTTTGCGAAATGAAAAACTGAATAAGTTACCTTTAATAACCAATAAAAATGTGTTAAAAATCATGTTTACTCTCTCACAGACAACAGGGCCAACATCCAAATGTCCAATATAATATGACCCTTCTGTAATTGTGATAAAATAATAAAGCAGCCGGGTCGACACTGAAGCAACCCTGACCCAGACGGTCGTGGCGCGGGTGTGCATGAACTCTGAGTGACAAATTCAAATACTCATACTGTAGACTTTGGCCCTTCGGATACTACTCACCCTTTTTCAGTCGTCATTTTGGGCTTGTTCATTGTCTTTCACCAAATTGACATGTTTTATCGCCTGTAAGAAAAGACAAACAAGGCAATCAGTGCCACCACAAACCGCCGTACCAAACCACGTGATAAGTGATCAGCCAGGCATTCAACAGTTTGCTGCTGTAGTCCCCCTCCCCTCATGGACTAACGGGACTCAGAGGTATGTGCAATACATACAATACAAAGGTCTTCCTAGTACATACAATACAAAGGTCTCAGATGTCTCCCCACAAAAGGGCTGCAGACCACCTCGTTAAGACTGTGGCTCTGGTACAAAAAAAACACAAAAACAAAGCCCCAAACAGACGCATGCATGCATGCATGCATGACATAATGCATGCATGACGAAGGACTTATTTGCACAACAACAACACGTTGGCACAAACAGCCGTTATCTGCATGTCACGCATGTCATGCATGTCGTGCAGATAGCGGTATCTGCACGACATGCAGGCCGTCATCATCACATCATCATCATCCCATCCAGACAAAGAGCGGCTGCAGGCAGGAGATCAGATGAGTCATACGCCGTGACGTCACGTCAGAGTCCCACAAGTTCACACCGACGTCCCCGCGGATCTGCTCGTACACTAGATATATATATAAACATATCTATATATATATATTTAGATATGTAGATATGTAGTTATCTTGTGGATATATATATATCCCTGCAACCGACCGCTAGCCGCTGACGGCGCCGTCCTAACGGCTCCGTCCTCCCGGCGCAGAGTGGGTTTATATGTGCTGCTTTTTGGTCACTAAGGTCACGTGGCTATTAATAGCGAAGGAAAACATGGGAGGGGGGGGGGGGGGGGGGATGGAGGTGGAGGTGGTGTGGGAGGGGGGGTGGTGGTGTTGGTGGTGGTGGTGGTGCAGGAGCCCAGCCCAGCGGCTGCACCTGCTCCGTCCCCCCCCACCCCCACCCCCAGCCGGTCAGCACCGCCGCTAGCCCCCGCTAGCCGCTAGCCGCTAGCCGGGGCTAACTAGCACCGCGTCCCCGCCGGACGGCACCACCACAACACGGGGGGGGGGGGGGGGGGGGGCAGACTCGGACAAAGGGGGAGAGGGGGGGGGGCAATAAATGTACGAACCTGCGGTCCCGCGGAGGGGGGGGCTGTGGTGGTACCGTGAGAGAGGGCGGCCCAGTTCCCGGTGGGGGAGCCGTGGTTCCGAGCGACGCCCCGGCGGTGAGGTGGCGGCGGCGCTGGCGGAGCCTCCAGCTGTCAGAGAGGAGCTGTCACACACACACACACACACACACACACACACACACACACACTGGGGGGCGCGGAAACAACGCGAGAGTTGGCGCCAAGTGTTGGAGAAAGCCGCTGGGGGGGGGGGGGGCGAAAAAAAACAAAACAAAACAAAACAACGCGAGAGAATCTCTTCGGT
This sequence comes from Merluccius polli, assembly GCA_030340625.1. Lineage (NCBI taxonomy): Eukaryota > Metazoa > Chordata > Actinopteri > Gadiformes > Merlucciidae > Merluccius > Merluccius polli. The sequence goes on along the minus strand of JAOPHQ010002679.1, from coordinate 31,339 downwards.
CGCGGAATTATGACGAGACCAACCGCAAAAAAAAACAACCCCAACGTCCGTTTTGGAACGAAGAAGGTTCACCGGAAAGAACTACAAATCCCAGGGAAACACGGCGCTGTGACGTCTAATGTGCGCGCCTCGGACTCCCCCGACATCCGAGGGGCTTTTTTATTAGCAAAAACTACAAGGTACGTGCTGCTTTAAAACAAATACAAAAAAAGATATATATATATATAATCGTTACCACGTGACACAATTCCGCAGGACAGCGAGTTGATGTCGTCACACGTGGCGTTACGTGTGTTATAATCCGCTGGTTCTTCCTGTTTAACTCACTGTAGTGGACTGTAGTAATGCGGTCCCATTTGGCTGTTAAATGCCCTTAGTGTGGTCCTCCACCCAGGACTGGGTCAGAACCAGGCTGGTACCTTGGGACTGGGTCAGAACCAGGCTGGTACCTTGGGACTGGGTCAGCACCTGGGTCAGAACCAGGCTGGTACCTTGGGCCTGGGTCAGCACCAGGCTGCCTGGGTCAGCACCAGGCTGGTACCTTGGGCCTGGGTCAGCACCATGCTGGTACCTTGAGCCTGGGTCAGCACCAGGCTGGTACCTTGAGCCTGGGTCAGCACCAGGCTGGTACCTTGGGCCTGGGTCAGCACCTGGGTCAGCACCAGGCTGGTACCTTGGGCCTGGGTTAGCACCTGGGTCAGCACCAGGCTGGTACCTTGGGCCTGGGTCAGCACCTGGGTCAGCACCAGGCTGGTACCTTGGGCCTGGGTCAGCACCAGGCTGCCTGGGTCAGCACCAGGCTGGTACCTTGGGCCTGGGTCAGCACCTGGGTCAGCACCAGGCTGGTACCTTGGGCCTGGGTCAGCACCAGGCTGCCTGGGTCAGCACCAGGCTGGGTACCTTGGGCCTGGGTCAGCACCTGGCTGGTACCTTGGGCCTGGGTCAGCACCTGGGTCAGCACCAGGCTGGTACCTTGGGCCTGGGTCAGCACCTGGCTGGTACCTTGGGCCTGGGTCAGCACCTGGGTCAGCACCAGGCTGGTACCTTGGGCCTGGGTCAGCACCAGGCTGGTACCTTGGGCCTGGGTCAGAACCTGGGTCAGCACCAGGCTGGTACCTTGGGCCTGGGTCAGAACCAGGCTGGTACCTTGGGCCTGGGTCAGCACCAGGCTGCCTGGGTCAGAACCAGGCTGGTACCTTGGGCCTGGGTCAGCACCAGGCTGCCTGGGTCAGAACCAGGCTGGTACCTTGGGCCTGGGTCAGCACCAGGCTGGTACCTTGGGCCTGGGTCAGCACCAGGCTGGTACCTTGGGACACACATAGGACTACCAGGGATGCCCAGCCCGGTCCGGAGCCGGGTAGACCGGCTCAGGACCGGACCCTGAGGCCGTGTGGACCGATGGTCTGAAGATGCTGACGGTCCCTTTGTGCGCTGACAGGTCGTCACCATGGTGATGAAGTCGTCCGTCGACGACGACGACGCCGGCTGGGGACTGGGAATCCCGGAGAAGATGAGGAATAACGTCAACTGGGTCGACGTTACACACGAATTCAAGGGATCTTGCAAAGGTAGGAGTGTGTGTGTGTGTGTGTGTGTGTGTGTGTGTGTGTGTGTGTGTGTGTGTGTGTGTGTGTGTGTGTGTGTGTGTGTGTGTGTGTGTGTGTGTGTGTGTGTGTGTGTGTGTGTGTGTGTGTGTGAGAGAGAGAGAGAGAGAGAGAGAGAGAGAGAGAGAGAGAGAGAGAGAGAGAGAGAGAGAGAGAGAGAGAGAGAGAGAGAGAGAGAGAGAGAGAGAGACGTGGAGAGACAGACAGACAGACAACAGACAGACAGACGTGGAGAGAGAGACAGACAGACGTGGAGAGAGAGATTTTGAGAATTAACTCCACTCTATGTGTCCATGCAGAGTTGAATCTTGGAGAGCTTCTTCATGACAAACTGTGAGTATGACAGTTCACTACTGTTCACTACTGTTTCCACCATTTAAAAATAAATAAATAAATGTTTTCACACATTGCTCCTCTGTGCTTTTGTGCGGCAGGTTTGGGCTTTTTGAGGCGATGTCCGCCATTGAGATGATGGATCCTAAGATGGACGCTGGGATGATCGGGAACCAAGTGAACCGGAAGGTTCTGAACTTCGAACAGGCTGTGAAGGTGCCGCATCTCTGTCTTACTTACTGTTCCACTCTAAAAATGATAGATATGGGATGTAACATTTTTCATGAAGGGGAGAACTGTTCAAAACGATGGTTATAACAACTAATTTCCAATAATGGCCCAGTTTTAGTAGTTTTCTAAAATACTTAAGACTTTTGCGAATGTTCAACAATTATCGAAAACACAATCTGAAAAATACAATCAGTTATGTATTTACACTCTCACAGTATTTATCTGTCCGGTATTTATCTCCCTTTCTTTCTTTTTTCTTTCTTCTCTTTTCCTCTCTTTCTCTCCATTGTTTCTGTCTTTGCAGGACAACGCCATCAAGGTCCGGGATCTGAGTCTTCCTGAACTCATAGGAATCATAGACACCTGCTTCTGCTGCCTGGTAGGAATCACCCGCTGAACCAATGGACTCTTCCACAGCTGCATTTTCACACATTACACGTTTCAAAATAGTGATGTCAGCTTCCCTCCGTGCGTCCAGATCACATGGCTGGAGGGTCACTCCTTGGCGCAGACGGTGTTCACCTGTCTGTATGTGCACAGTCCGGACCTGATTGAGGACCCGGCGCTGAAGGCCTTCGCCCTGGGCATCCTCAAGGTGTGCGACATCGCCCGCGAGAAGGTCAACAAGGCGGCCGTCTTTGAGGAGGTAGGAGGCGCCAGCTCTTCCTGTGTCTCTCTTCCACGTTAGAAACCGTTCAGAAGATGTAGGGCTTCAACATCGCATCGCAGCAACCGGAGCATTGTAATGTTAGTTATTGTGTTGGTCGTTGTTGTTGTTGTGTGTTTGACACTGCCACAGCGTTTCTCATACTAGACGTGGCAAAACTAAGTTTTCATTAGCCTCTGTTACGGTATATTTACGTTGATTTAGGATTTTACAGTACTACAACTACTACTGTATTGTACTGTATTGACTCCCTGGTGGTAATTACTGGAAATAAAGACGGAGCCCTTCACTGTAATGTTTGTTCAGAAGAGCTGAAGAAGTCCCTGGGCTGACTGAGCTGTAGGTGGACGCTTTTATTCTGAAGGCTGAAGGCTGACATGATGTCAAATATACGTTTGAACTAAAGTTATGACCGGAGATGTTCGTATGATGTAGTGCAGGTGTGTTTTGGTGCTTTTCCATTCAACTCAATGTACCGCTTCAGGAGGACTTCCAGGCCATGACCTACGGCTTCAAGATGGCCAACAACGTTACGGACCTGAGGGTCACAGGTGAGACGACTAGGATGTTTTTGGACATAAAAAAGATGGATTTGTATTTACTTTGACACGATTTTAAACAATGACGACGGTGATGTGCCTTTTATTCTGTATCATCGATGATGTCTCTGTTACTTTAGGTATGCTGAAGGATGTGGAGGAGGAGTTACAGAGAAAAGTCAAGGTGACACTTCAACTCAACTCAAAAGTTCAGCCTATTAGAGTCTATTATGTAATCTGGTTCCGAGTGTAATGACAATGTTCCCTCTGTGGGGTTATGTTTTACCCACAGAGCACACGCAGCCGACAAGGAGAGCAGCGAAACCCAGAGGTAGAGCTGGAGGTACGCCGCCTGGCTTGTTCAAACATAGCAAGTGCTATTTTAATTTGTACTTTGTGACGTTTACAAGCGGGCCCTCTGGCGTCGTTATGCAAAAACAACACACAGTCCTTCTTATTCTCCTATCAGGACATAACCAACGCGTGTGTGTGTGTGCGTGTGTGCGTGTGTGCGTGTGTGCGTGTGCATGTGTATGTTTTGCCATGGGAAGCTGCAACGCTATATACACTTCATTATGTTTTAAACATCTTGCTGTTTTTTTCGCAGCATCAGCAGTATTTGGCCCTTTTCAACAGAATCAAGTTCATTCGCCTGCTGCTGACTGCACTGATTGCCTTTACAAAGAAAGAGGTAACATGCATGACGTATACTTAGTGACCACTTGTGTACTTAATGTGTTGTTGTTTCCTATCACAAAGTGTGTGTGTGTGTCCGTGTCTCTCAGACCAGTTCAGTGGGGGAAGCCCAGAAGCTGATGGCTCAGGCTGCTGACCTGCTGTCAGCCATCCACAGCAGTATCCAGCATGGCATACAGTCCCAGAACGACACCACCAAAGGAGGTACCCTACACATGCAGGATATACACAGCAATACTACACAATACTACACATGCAGGATATACACAGCAATACTACACAATACGACACATGCAGGATATACACAGCAATACTACACAATACTACACATGCAGGATATACACAGCAATACTACACAATACTACACATGCAGGATATACACAGCAATACTACACAATACGACACATGCAGGATATACACAGCAATACGACACAATACTACACATGCAGGATATACACAGCAATACGACACAGACCACCTGCCAAGACGTGAGCAGATGCTGCTAAAAAAAGGGGGAAGCAACAAAACATTTCAGAGTGCAGAGTAGCTATAGGATGGTTAATATCATGTATTTATTCATTTTATAAGTGTATAATAATAGTTACAACAGAGATGGTACATTTCAACCAAATGCATTCTAAGTCCAACACAAGAGCTCAAATTCAACACTGAGCTCAACACAAATACCAAATCGTGGACACTAGATATGTTATTGTTGCAACTCCAAACTATTTGTACGTCTTTATTGCTCCGGCCCCCGCCCGTATGGCCTGCTCCAGATCACCCCATCATGATGGGATTCGAACCCTTGGTCAACCAGAGACTGCTGCCCCCGACCTTTCCCCGCTACGCCAAGATCATCAAGAGGGAGGACATGGTGGTCTACTTCAGCAAGCTGATAGAGCGCATCAAGACCGTCTGTGATGTCATCAACACCATCAACCTGCATGGGATATTGGTGAGAAGAAACGTGGAACAATAAAGAATAATGGAAGCATGTATTGATCATTATAGTAAATAGTAAAATATATATTGAACCAAAATAAAATTAAAATAAACCATGTAGGCAGGAAGTGTTAATGATGATTAATTAATGGTTAATAATGATCTGACCAAGGAATCCATTTCACAAAGTAATAGAAAACGGTAAAACCCAGATGAGAGTAAATATGCTCTGATCCATGTTGTCCTGATCATAATCTAATGTTGGCTGCTATTAAAAGTGAATCTTGTCTTTATGGCTTCCAGGACTTCTTCTGTGAGTTCAGCGAGCAGTCGCCCTGCGTCCTCTCCAGGTCTCTGCTGCAGGTGAGACTAAAACACATCAACCGTCTTCTGCCCCATTTGAATTATTATAGACCACGTTTAAAAAAACATGGGGAAATTAGTCAAGATTTACTACCAGACTCTTGAATCATTTATTTAGTTGGTTAATAAACGTTTCTGCATTTAGACAACGTTCCTGATCGACAATAAGAAAGTGTTTGGGACCCACTTGATGCAGGACATGATCAAAGATGCTCTCAGGTGTTTCGTAAGTCCACCTGTCCTCTCCTCCAAGTAAGTGGACTTTTTGCCATTTCACATCTCGCTCAAAACAAAGGAAACAATGTTTTTACGTGAAAAGTTTTCCACCTGTCAGCATAATGTCCATCCACACTAAGAAGGCATTGAGTAGGACTATTTTCGCCGGCCGCTGATATCTGGAGGATCGGGTCCAATCATACGTCAGCGTTTTCAAAGCCCTCTATTTTCGTGCGTTTCCCCCGGCGCCACTACAGCGCAAGATCTGCATTTTCAAATGTATGCACTTGGGAGTGTGTGTGTTGGTGGACAGAAACAGTTTTAGTGTGGACAGGAGGCCAAATGGGAGAGGAAAAAAGTTCAGTGTTGCATTCCCACATTGGTCCATAGTAGTGTGGAGTTAGTAATGCGGTGGAGTTAATGATGCTCCTGTCTCCAGGTGCTGTCTGTTCAACAACCACCAAGCCAAAGACTACATCGACTCCTTCGTCACACACTGCTCCAGGGTATGGCGGCCTACAGAATATACATCATGGACATAATTATGTTCAGTTTTATCCTTGATGGATCACAGTTACTGAATGGCTTCATCAAAAAATGTACAATTTACTTTTTGCAAGGTTGTCTTTGCTAGACGTGGATGGGTAAAATATGAAGTGTGTGTGTGTGTGTGTGTGTGTGTGTGTGTGTGTGTGTGTGTGTGTGTGTGTGTGTGTGTGTGTGTGTGTGTGTGTGTATGTGTATGTGTGTGTGTGTGTGTGTGTGTGTGTGTTCATCTCTGTAGCCCTTCTGCAGTCTGATTCAGATCCATGGACACAACCGGGCTCGGCAGAGAGACAAGCTGGGCCACATCCTGGAGGAGTTTGCCACCTTGCAGGATGAGGTCATCATCATCATCATCATCATCCACTTCCTTTCCAATGTGTCCCACAAAGCGTGTCTGAACTGTAAATGCGGGTTTCAAAGACATCTTTAGACTGAAGCCAGAGAAAGCAAAGGGCATCCCATTGTGCGGACACGTTGAAACTGAGCAAGCAGCTCCCTAAACTTCATATGCAATTAAAAATAGCATTCTCTGATCAGATCAGAGTCTTACAGCTACTTATTAAGATAATAAATATGTATTCATCGCAGACGGAAAGTTAGGGGGGGTCGCAACAGGAAGTACAGGACGGTGATACAAATGGATAAAAAAAGAGAAAAAAATCCAATGAGAATATGGAAATCTATAAAAAAAATATGTAACTAACTTTAAACATATCCGTACGCAATGAGTGATATTTCTTGGCCTCTTCAGTGACACCGTCGTACATGGGCTGTCTCTGCCTCCGTGTCCCTGTGCAGGCGGAGAAGGTGGACGCGGCGCTGCACGGCCTGCTGATGAAGCTGGAGCCTCAGAGGCAGCACCTGGCCTGTCTGGGCACCTGGATCCTCTACCACAACCTGAGGGTCATGATCCAGTACCTGCTGAGCGGCTTCGAACTGGAGCTCTACAGCATGCATGAGTATTACTACATCTACTGGTAGGAAGTGGGAACACACACACACACACACACTCACACACACACACACACACACACATGTATATACAGACACACACAAGATGGTCAACCTACCAGCCTGCCCAGTGGACTGTACCAACTGGTAGGTGGACACTCCCACGTGTGATGTCACTATAAGGTGCATTTTCTATTGCTTGTTTGCTTGTAATGGCTAATCGTAATGACGGCTTACTATGCACAACCCATTTAAACGTCAACAACAGCGCCATCGCCGGGGAAATACGGGTTATTGCAGTTGTTTGGCATTTGGTTTAAACTGCTGCCAGTTGATGTCACATGACCGAATTTGGATGCAAGTAACATTCAGACACTTGGATTGGATGCTGGAAAGCCAGAAACAAAAACAGTTGCGCGTCTGTAGCTCACCACACAACTCCCATGAAGCAATAGCGGATGTGGGTGAGGATGTGAATGAGGATGTGGGTGAGGATGTGAATGAGGATGTGGGTGAGGATGTGGGTGAGGATGAGGATGTGGGTGAGGATGTGAATGAGGATGTGGGCTGGGCCGCTTCCCCAGGTACCTGTCAGAGTTCCTGTATGCGTGGCTGATGTCGACGCTGAGCAGAGCCGACTCCTCTCAGATGGCGGAGGAGAGGATCGCCGAGGAGCAGCAGAAAGGGCGCAGCAGCAAGAAGGCCAAGAAGAAGAAGAAAGGTATATCTGAAGACACGGTGCGGTTTTTATTCATCGTGTCTTTTGTGGACACAGGCCTCAACATTTCCACATGTCCACGTATGGTAATTGTCCACGACCTGCTCTCTGTCCTCGTTTGTAGTCCGTCCACTCAGCAAGGAGATCACCATGAGCCAGGCCTACCAGAACATGTGCGCTGGCATGTACAAGGTACCCCACCTCTCTGGACACACACACAGGACATGAAGAACCACAGGACACGCATCTACCTAAATTCACATTTACAGACACTATTTAGAGGATGCGTTTTCTCCAAACGCTTGGTATTGTTTTGTATTGGTGGTAGTGCATAATAATGACTTTAGAGAGAGTACGTCTCTACAGAGCTACTACACCGGCTAAATGAGCCGTCTCTGTCCATGTGTCCGTCCAGACGATGGTGGCGCTGGATATGGACGGAAAGGTGCGCAAACCTAGCTTTGAGCTGGACAGTGAGCAGGTTCGCTACGAGCACCGCTTCGCACCCTTCAACAGCGTGGTGACCCCTCCGCCGGTGCACTACATTCAGTTCAAGGTAGTGTTATTGTATATATTACATATGTGTATATATTATATATCCACACAAAATAGCTGTGGCTCCATGACAATTACCCGGCAGCTGCTTATGTATTAGGTTGTCCGTTAATTAGGGGTGGGAAAATGTATGATTTTCTCTAAATGATTACCAGTTAGTTTGTTTCCACAAGTTTTTTTTGTGCATGCGCTGAAGTTGCACATGTAAAAATAAAGCGCTGGCCCCAAATATTCAAATAATCGTCGTATCCTCTATTAGTTTTGTATTATAACATAACATTACTCTAAAACATCCTAATGATGCTGTGTTTACTTTGTTACCCAGTAAGTTATACATTTATATCATTGACATTAATCAAATCTGAATTCCAGTTGTCCAATTAGGAACATTGGCGTATTTGTATATGTTGAGGGATGATGGTGGATTTTCATGATTATGGCTCTGCTCTGAAGTAGCCCACATCCAACACCTCATATCATCCCATCTCCCTCCGCCGGTCCCCCGCTCTCCAGGAGATGTCCGACCTGAAGAAGTACAACCCTCCGCCGGGATCCTCTGACCTCTACCTGGCCGCCAGCAAGCACTTCCAGCAGGCCAAGCTCATCCTGGAGAACGTCTCCACGCCAGACCCAGAGGTCCGCAAACACACAGGGGACTAACTCCCAGTATCTTTCCGAACCCACGGTAGACTCGCTACGCATCGCATCGGGTTTGAATAAATGCAGATTACTAAACCACACGCGTCGGAGGTGTGAAGGAAGTCTTTGTGAGCGCATGCAAACCCCACGCATAATGGCCGTCGGTTGGGTTTTATTCATGTTGTGAGGCAGTAATGCTAACCACTGAGCCACCAGTCAGCCAGGATAACGTGAGCTGAGTCATGGATGAATGGCTCCTAAAGCAGCGGGCCAAAATAATCTCCATTTTCATCTGCGGTGTGCGTTTGCTTGTATTCTGTAGCATTGTGCGTTGTACCGTCGGAGCGTTAACTGGTTTTGAATGGTTGCTGCTGACAGGTGAACCGTATCCTGAAGGTGGCCAAACCCAACATGGTGGTCATGAAGCTCCTGGCCGGAGGACACAAGAAGGAGAACACGGTAACACACCCTGGACCAACGCATGTGCATGTGTACACACACACACACATGATATACAACACACATACATCAGACATACAACACACGTGTGTGTGGTAGTAATACTGTGTTGTGTTAGCTGACACAACGGTTGCTGCAACTGAACTACAATACAATGTGCATCCTTAGGTTCTCCCAGAGTTTGACTTCTCAGTCCACAAATACTTCCCCTTGGTGAAGATCATTTGATTCAGAAGACCGCTGTGAAGACTCGGCCCTCTGCAGCCGCTCTCTAACCACCAGACTGTCCGTTCAGGCAATCGAATCCATCCAAGCCTAAACCCGACTCCACTCTGCATGAGTCTGAAATCTGAAGTACAATCTTGGTGGCATTGTGCACATCACCAAGGGGTGTGTGTGTGTGTGTGCGTGCGTGCGTGCGTGCGTGCGTGCGTGCGTGCGTGCTTGCGTGCGTGCGTGCGTGCGTGCGTGCGTGCGTGCGTGCGTGTGTGTGCGTGCGTGGTGCGTGGTGCGTGCGTGGTGGTGCGTGGTGTGTGGTGCGTGTGTGTGTGTGTGTGTTACATGCAAGGTGCTTTGTTTAGATTTTGAGACCATCATCGACGATCCACTAAAGTTCAACAGGTTACGTAATGAATCACTGTCTTTATTTTATTTTAGGTTGGATACACACGTTTGGTGCAAATAAAGCTCATATTCAGCACATAGCCGATGTTCAGCCAGGCCTCCATTCTTAAGCATTTACTTTGTCCTGTCAAACTAGGACAGACAAGTCTAACAATTATTTTTATTTTGTATAAATTACTGATGTGATCCTTTAAGTTGTGGGCTGTAATAAACCTGTTGAAGATTTTTGTTTTGTTTTCTGATATTTGTGAAAAGAAAAACTTGTGTGGTGTGATTTCAATATCCCAAAACCAGTAGATTGTATATATTTTATGAACACAGTTGAATGCCACAACTTACGACACTAACCTGTAATGAATAAACACATGGAAATTCATTAGGACATTTTTATTATTCTGTTATGTCTCTTGACTATCTCATGTCATCTACGACATTAGTTGGTTTTCCAGTCATGATGCCGTCAATCCATTTCCTGTAGGAGCAGATGTCAATCATCTCCACTTTACTGTCACAATCGTCAGGAATTTTGTGGATGATGATGCCGTAAAGTTGGTGGCTAAACTCCACAGCTGAGCCTGTGTCGCGCTACAAAACATCGAAAGTGGAAAGGAAAGATAGTTATTGCATGCTTGCCATAAAAAATGAATTGAAAGACATGCGTTAATATGATATAAATATATATAGTCTGACCGGGCATGACTCAACATGTTCGCCTTTGGCACACATGTATGCCTCCTCTCCCTCTTTCAGCTCACACTTGGTCATCTTAGTTTCACATCGCTGATCTTTGGAAACTTTCCCACCTGAGTATTTTTGAGTTTATCATGAGTTTGATTTCACAGCAGTCAAGTAAAGTAAAACAGTGGTTCCCAACCGGCGCACCCGGGCCATATTATGGACCCGGCGCACAGGGCCCATGACCCGGGGCCCCAAGTTTTCAGAGTAACATGTTCAGGTTCAAAATGATTTCACTTATCTAAATGAAATCTGCCCAGTTGTGGACCTATAACAGACCAGGGTCCTAGCTACGGTCCATCGTCTTATGCCATGGACCCCACACAGGTTGGGAACCAGTGGTCTAAAAGGGTTCCTCAGTCCTCACCAAGGGGGGTCCAGCCTCCGAACTTAACGATGTGACTGTCGGCTAGGTTTAGTGCACTGATCCAGGGAGGAAGGTCGATCGTGGCGACGGGCTTTACTTTCTCTTTTAGTTTAATGAGCATAATATTTTTTTTTTCATCTAAGTGCTGCTGGTCTGTACCAATTATCTGAACTAGGCTTTTTTCCCCCAAAAAAAGAGCCTTTGACATCCATGGTTACCTCCACCTTCCTGTAAAGGGAGGGAAATGGACACTTGTTACAAAGGGAAGTAATCTTGGTTTTTATTGTTACTGCTTTTTTTAAAGTTTGCTATTGATCTGGACAAATTTGCTCGGATGAATTATGAATGGATTAGAATTCATAACCAGGTAACATATTTGTCATAAGTCAAACAAATATATGTACCTACATATTGTAGCATCCCGGGGTTAATATTACAGTACAATATTGAACTATTATACTGTAATATTAAGTTCAGTTTGTTGTAATCTGCAACCTCACTGCTAGATGCCACTAAATTTTACACATTGTACCTTTAATATAATTATATCTCCAAAGTAGGGTCTGTAAAAAAATACATTTCCTACTCTTTTCCACATTGAGCAGCAGTGAGGATCCACTGGGTGTTGAGCAGGGAGCCTCCACAGGTCGACCCATCAGCCTTGGCCACCAGCACTTTGTATTTCTGATCCAGGCCACATGCTGAGCGGCCCATACCATGGGTGAAACTGCTTGATGCTGCAGCTGAACCAAAGAATGTGTTATTCTTCTGAAAGCTCAATATCCAAACTGACAGAAATACAAAACAATGTCAACAGAACATGAAGTGTCTTAGCCTCTGTCTAAGAAGTACGTTTTTGTTTCTCTAAACGTGGTTAGGATATGAAAGCTTACCTTCAAGCATCAGGAGTAAAAGAAGACAGGTCTCCTTCAACATAATGAATGCAGTCAGAGTGGATTCCCTCTGGCCACTGTCTGGCAGGCTAGTGATGGTACCTATATAGATATCCCTCTGGCAGCCTAGTGATGGTACCTATATAGATATCCCTCTGGCAGCCTAGGTCTTTGTATCTAACCCTTGGGAAGATAAACATGGGAGGGACTGCATTACCAGTCGCATTGACTGCACAGACCACAGTCACAAGTTTGCCTCTTTCAGCAGATGTGATGGTGCCCACTTGCATCTTTCCTTTTTCTGCCACTACCTGCTTGGTGTCTGTACTGTTGTTACACCTGTTTCATCAACATTATAAATCATGTTTGGAGGGAATTATGCCTGTAAAACAACGAAAAGAGCAATGATGATAATCAGAATAGTTAAACCTTAAGTAATGCAAAAAATATTAGCAAGTACACATTCCTTAATATACCTAATTATAGCTGGTAAGTGTGTCAGTTTGTTGTTTAATTACTTAACTGGTGTATGTAGTTGTCATAAATAGTTATTCATGTTTTCAAACATATGAATTCTGTTACCTGTCCATCACATTAGCCAGATTGTCAAAGAACTCCCCAACTGTAGTTTTATTGAAGGCTGTAGCCCTTCCCAGAGATGTCGCTTCAGGCATACGGCAGGAGAGATGGTGGCGTGCCATAACATTCTTGAACCAATCTTTACCTTAAAAAAAAGTAATGGTACTGTATTGAACTACAAAAAATAAATGAGTCTATGCCAACCGATTTCTTGCACATCCTACCGGCTAAACCTTTCTCTCTCCAGTTGCTGGGGGTAGGAATTAGGGATGGGCGCGGTTATTCGAATATTCGATTATTCGAAATGACGCGGGTATTCGACTTTAGCTGTAGCAGATTTTTTTAAAATGTTTGCCTAAAGTTAATTCAATATTATTCATTAGCTATATTAATTACATATTGTTCATTAAACGTGTATACTAATGCCATTTAAAATATGTAAAGTAGAAAGAAATAAAAAACACAATTGCAATACATTGGATACATTTGTGTGCCTTTGCGCATCACGTAGTTTAAACTTGCAGGCAACGCGCACACTAAAAGAAATGGCGGCCAAAAGAAGCGAAGTGTGGAAATATTTTCACCAGATCGGTGAAAGGAATGTGTGAGTAGGCCTACTTGTTGCTATGGCAACCTCCGCTCCAGCGGAGTCTTCTCCACGGCGGGATGGATAGTAAATCGCCTCCGCACCGCCTATCCCCGACCACGTAGATATGCTCAGTTTTTTTTTTTTTTTTAACAAGAATGAGTGAAGCAGTCGGTGGGCTCATGTGTTATGTTAACTGGAAATGTTTTACACATACTGTACTTCCGTCTTACACATATTTCTGTTGATGTTCGGTTATATGCGCGTCGTGCGTAATGCGAGGCGCATGCGCTGCAAGTGGAGTTCTGTTGATATCCAAGCCCATAGTACTTCTACTTTTTGCTGTCGTGCTTCAGTTACTTCAATCTATTCAGTTTGTAAGTATGCAGTACTGTTCATTCATATTCATTCATATTCTTGTCAAAAAGGATGGTTTCGTTTCAACTCGTTTCGATTCAGGATAGGTACTGATTTCGAGTGTTTTTCCCTTCTAAAATGCTCAATAAATTGAACAAGTTGGATTTGATTTCCTTATTTATTTGACTAATAGATGGAAAACGAATACATTAGTTTAGTGAAGGCCAGATCACGGAAGCCATTCAGATACATTATGAGTGCGCTACACTTTTTTTTTTGTAGTTCGGTTATTCGATTACTCGATTTTTTTAAATAGAATATTTGAATATTGGTATGCCTTCAAATGCCCATCCCTAGTAGGAATATAGTTTCTTTCTGCCCATTCCAATGCCAGTTCACAGCATTTCTTTGGAGTTAGGCCATGGAACTGCTCTGCGAGCTTCTTGATATGCTAGCTCTCTTTGCTTCGGCTGTTCCACCGTACTCTACTGTTTTTACTTCCCTTGCCTCCCTGTTTTCATGTACTGTCTCAATGTTAACCTGTCAGCATTTCTCTCTTTTGCCACTGATCTGATGGACTTTCCAATCTCTTCAAGGGGTGTTGAGCCCCAGCTTGTTTTCCTCTTGTAGGTTCTAGGCACGATACCTTTTCTACAGGTAACATATGACAAACACACAAAACCACTATACTCAACTGAAATACCATTTTATACGTCAGAGACGTAACTACATTTCTGTGCCTTATGGTGGGGTAAGTTGAACCATTGGCTCAATTTACCCCATAGCCTTTGGCTCACTTTGCCCCATAGCCACCATTTTGGAAAAAAACGGGCTAGCTTAGAAATTTAGGCTAATCTTTAGTGAAGTGAATTCCATGATTTTATACGTTAGCAAATCACCAACATGTATAATATATAATTTTAGACCTGGAAAAATTTGCTTTGACATAACAGTCAATTTACCTCATATGCAGAAAATGTACTTTGACAAGCAAAAAACAGTTTTTTGTGTAAAAAAAAAAGACTCACCACTTCTCCCATGTGCTTCTTTGCATCACAGCAAGATGGAAATGATGGGTGCTTCCTGAATGTATGGTCACATGATAAAACATGTGCACATTTACCTAGATACAAGGAGTTAGATACTACTTACCCACTTCCTCACTTACCTCACTCCCCTACAATCTTGGTGGCATTGTGCACATCACCAAGGTGTGTGTGTGTGTGTGTGTGTGTTACATGCAAGGTGCTTTGCTTAGATTTTGAGACCATGATCGACGATCCACTAAAGTTCAACAGGTTACGTAATGAATCAGTCTTTATTTTATTTTAGGTTGGATACACACGTTTGGTGCAAATAAAGCTCATATTCAGCACATAGCCGATGTTCAGCCAGGCCTCCATTCTTAAGCATTTACTTTGTCCCGTCAAATTAGCACAGACAAGTCTAACAATTATTTGTATTTTATTTTGTATATTATATATTTTTTATTATTCTGTTATGTCTCTTGACTATCATTCTCATGGGATCTACGAGACTTACAGATCAATTAGTCATGGTTTTGCTAATCCATTCCCTGTAGAAGCAGATGTCAATCATCTCCACTTTACTGTCACATTTGTCGCCAGTTTTGTGGATGATGATGCCGTAGAGTTGGTGGCCAAACTCCACAGCTGAGCCTGTGTCACCCTACAAAACATTGAAAGTGGAAAGGAAAGATAGTTATTGCATGCTTGCCATAAGAAATGAATTGAAAGACATGCGTTAATATGATATAAATATATATAGCCTGACCGGGCATGACTCAACATGTTCGCCTTTGGCACACATGTATGCTGGCTGCTCCTCCTCTCCCTCTTTTGGCTCACAGTTGGTCATCGTAGTTTCACATCGCTGATCTTTGGAAACTTTCCCACCTGAGTATTTTTGAGTTTATCATGAGTTTGATTTCACAGCAGTCAAGTAGGCCTAAAACAGTGGTTCCCAACCGGTGCGCCTGGGCCATATTATGGACCGGACGCACAGGGCCCGAAGTTTTCAGAGCAACATGTTAAGGTTCAAAATGATTTCACTTATCTAAATGAAATCTGCCCAGTTGTGGACCTATAACAGACCAGGGTCCTAGCTACGGTCCATCGTCTTATGACATGGACCCCACACAGTTGGGAACCAGTGGTCTAAAAGGGTTCCTCAGTCCTCACCAAGGGGGGTCCAGCCTCCGAACTTAACGATGTGACCTTCGCTAGGTCTAGTGCACTGATCCGGAGCAAGGTCGATCGTGGCGAGTGACTCGGATACTTTCTCTTTTAGTTTAATGAGCATAATATTTTTTTTTTCATCATCGAAGAAATACTGATGGGCTTCACTAACTTTCTGAACTGGCCTTTTTTTAAAAAATGCGATGAATGAGCTGCTTTGGACATCCATGGTTACCTCCACCTTCCTGTAAAGGGAGGGAAATGGACACTTGTTACAAAGGGATGTAATCTTGGTTTATTTTTGTTACCGCTTTTTTTTAAGGTCTGCTATTGATCTGGACAAATGCACTCGGATGAATTATGAACGGATTAGGATTCATTACAGGGTAACATATTTGTCAACAAGTCAAGTCAAGTCAAACAAATATATGTACCTACATATTGTAGCGTCCCGGGGTTAATATTACAGTATAATTTGAACTATTATACTGTAATATTATACTGCTAGATGCCACTAAATTTTACACATTGTACCTTTGTAATTATACCTCCAAATAGGGTCTGTAAAAAAATACCTACTCTTTTCCACATTGAGCAGCAGTGAGGATCCACTGGGTGTTGAGCAGGGAGCCTCCACAGGTCGACCCATCAGCCTTGGTCACCAGCACTTGGTATTTCTGATCCAGGCCACATTCTGAGCGGCCCAGACCTTTCTTGGTTAGACTCTTTGATGCTGCAGCTGAACCAAAGAATGTGTTATTCTTCTGAAAGCTCAATATCCAAACTGACAGAAATACAAAACAAGGTCAACAGAACATGAAGTGTCTTAGCCTCTGTCTAAGAAGTAGGTTTTTGTTTCTCTAAACGTGGTTAGGATATGAAAGCTTACCTTCAAGCATCAGGAGTAAAAGAAGACATGTCTCCTTCAACATAATGAATGCAGTCAGAGTGGATTCCCTCTGACCACTGTCCGGCAGGCTAGTGATGGTACCTATATAGATATCCTCTGGCCACTGTCCGGCAGCCTAGTGATGGTACCTATATAGATATCCTCTGGCCACTGTCCGGCAGGCTACTGATGGTACCTATATAGATATCCTCTGGCCACTGTCCGGCAGCCTATACCTATATAGATATCCCTCTGGCCACTGTCCGGCAGCCTAGTGATGGTACAGATATCCCTCGCCTCTGACAATAAAGATACCAGACAATAAAGATACCAGACAATAAAGATACCAGCTTTAGTCAAACGATTCCAAAAACCATAAGTTGCATAGCAATGACTGACCAAATGCACTAATGAATAACGACTATGCAATGACTCGCCACTGACTTCAAAAGCCTGTTGGCCACTCCGTGGATAAACCAACGCACCTTCTTGGGCACACATTGGACCTTGTTATTTCTTGTGGGCTCTCAGTTTCCCTTAAAGAGATTTCTGAGACTGCAATCTCAGATCATCTCCCTATCGTTTTTGAAGTGATAGCCCCCCAACCAGTCAGCAAACCTCTTGCTCCATCCCGTCAGCGGCGTATCATCACTCGCTCCACGGCCGATGAATTTACTGCTGCTTTCAATGACTCTTCCCTTGAACGGCTTGGCTTCCCCTCTCTGTCCTGATCATTTTCTCTCCTCCTTCCACTCCACCTGTGCTGGGATTCTGGACTCTATTGCCCCTTTTAGGCAAAAATCTGCCAAGCCAAGAAGGGACCCCTGGGTGAACGACACCACCCGCGCCATCACGCAACGTTGCAGGCAGGCGGAACGCAGACTGAAGAAGGACAAACTGCATGTGTCTCTGGAAATGTTAAGGGACTGTCTCACTGATTATCAGAGAGCCGTACGTGAAGCAAAATCTCAATACCTCTCTAATATTATTTCTAGCAGCAGTCATTGTCCCAAGGTGTTATTTGGTACAATCAATGCTGTTGTTAACCCATGCACTTCCGCTGTGACTGATGTATCAATAGCCACTTGTGAGAATTTTCTTCATTATTTTGTTGATAAAGTGGATTCTGTCAGAAAAGACACCAGTGAGAGTGTTATTATGAGTACAAATAAGGATTCGCCTGTTGCCCCAGCTCATTCTGCTGTGTTTGATCAGTTTGAACTGGTTTCCCTCTCTTCTCTCTGTGACGTAGTGAAATCTCTGAAACCTACAAATTGCCCATTGGATATTGTCCCTGCCAAAGTGTTGAAAATGTTTTTTAATACTGTGGGGCCCAGTCTCCTGGTTTTTATTAACTCCTGCCTTAGATTAGGAACTGTCCCAGCTGCCTTTAAACATGCTGTGGTCAGGCCCCTTCTTAAAAAGCCTAATCTTGACCCCCCAAATTTTAGACCTGTTTCCAATCTGCCCTTTCTTTCTAAGGTTTTAGAAAAAGTTGTTTTAGGTCTCGGCACAGCACTGAGTCTGCGCTGTTAAAGGTGCACAACGATATTGCTCTGTCTGTGGATGCCAAGTGCCCTGTTGTCTTAGTGCTGCTTGATCTCACAGCAGCCTTTGACACGATGGACCATGCAGTCCTCCTGTCACGTTTAAGTAATGTTGGCATCCACTGCTTCTCCGTTATGGTTGGTGACCTGTCCTCTTCCAGTGCTCCTCTCTCCTGTGGAGTCCCACAAGGATCTATTCTTGGTCCTATCCTCTTCTCATTGTACACGTTACCACTTGGGTCAATTATAGCCAGGCACAACCTTTCTTTTCACTGTTATGCAGATGATTTACAAATCTATCTCCCAGTGAAGCCAAATAGGAATAGTGCACAATGTTCTTTGTTTGATTGTATCGTTGATATTAAGCAGTGGTTGGCCCAAAATTGTCTTCATTTAAATGATGATAAAACTGAATGTATTGTGTTTGGGGATACTGTGATGGCTGGCTTTGGCACCTTGTCTTCAAAGCTCAGTTCAATCTGGGAGTGACCTTTGACAGTTATCTGAGGTTTGACAAACAAATTAACAATGTTGTCAGGACTAGTTTTTTCCAGTTGCATCTCCTGGCCAAAGTTAAAATGTTTTTAAGCCATCATGACCTTGAGAAGGCCATCCATGCCCTAATACATTCAAGGTTAGACTACTGCAATGCACTTTATGTCGGCGTCTCCCAGTCTTCTTTCAGTCGCCTTCAACTTGTGCAAAACACTGCTGCCCGTCTTTTAACCAACACTAACAGACGTGTGCACATCACTCCTGTTCTTAACTCCCTTCATTGGCTTCCTGTCCTTTATAGAATTGATTTTAAACTTTTAATGTTTGTTTTTAAAGCTCTTAGCAGCCTCGCCCCATCGTAGCTATCTGAGCTTTTAACTGTCCGTAATCCTGGTAGAGCTCTGAGGTCCACAAATCAACTGTTGCTGGAAGTGCCCAGTTTAAAATACAAACACTGGGGTGACCGAGCCTTTTCCCCCAGACTCTGGAATAAGCTCCCCGCCAAGATGCGTCTTATTTCTGACCTGGACCTCTTCAAATCTAGGCTAAAAACCTACTTGTTTAGGATGGCTTTTAATACCCAGTAGTATTTTAACACTATCTTATTTTATCTTATTATTTATTCTTATTGTTTTTACTTATTCTTCTCTTTATTTATTACCTGCTGTAAAGCACTTTGGTACACCGAAAGGATTGTTGTAAAGGGCTGTATAAGTACATTTACATGCCAAAATGTACAATACAATCTAATAAGTCAATAATTATAATATAATATAAATGATGATATATTTAATATAATATAAATACATTATTAGATGAAAGATGAATAACAACGCTAGCAAGGTAGCCTAACATGAGATAATGAAAAAGTCATTTCCAAAATGTTTTGTCAAAAATGGGAGGAAGCTGATTAGTCGGCCTATAGGGCTGCAGATACATGAAATACTTTCAATAACACATTTTAAACAATGCAACCCAGTATTACAATGCTAATTAATGCTGTCATTCACAATTATATACATAGAGAGCGTGAGAGAATTGCTTCATTAAACATGTCTTTCTCTTGCAGAGGTCAGCTGAAACTGTGCAGTTGGTAATATTGCTGCTTTGCATGTACCATGCAAATAACTTCTAATTGGCCTATCTTAGTCTATTTCCCTATTCTCCAACTGTGGCAGCACATTGAACTTACATTACAACAGGCCTACTACTAGAAATGTTTATTTTTATTGGCAACTAGGGTAAATGGGAAAATTGTTTGCATTACATTATCTACAAATTCAATTGACGGGGTCAAAGTGGTGCTATTAATAAAAAATATTGTATTGACAATGGTAACAAAAATGCTTTATTTGCCACTTTGTCATTTCTCCTATAAAACCATAATCATTTAAACAAATCAACAAGGGTTTTTTGTTCATAAAGGGTCTAAATAAATAAAAAATAAAAGCATACATTAAAAATCATGAGAAACGGTCCACCCGTGGGTGCAAACAGCAACCCGGTCTGATGTTACCTATACAATGGAGGACATCTTGAACAAGGCATAACAGGGTTTTCCTATTCCTCGTAGAAAAATCAAAGAGTTCACGTAACGTTAAGCCCAGCTCCCACATTGACCCATAGACTAGTACAATAATAATAGTAGTAAAACAATATTGCCTCTTTGCGATAACAAAAACTAAACAAAGACAGGATAAGCATGTTGGACAAAATATACATCTTTAAATTAACAATCTCAATTTCATCCCATTTCAGATACCATATTTCACATGGTCATATTAAGAAGGCAGTACAAAAGATTTGCAAAATAAAAACAAGCATTATTTTAATTTCTAGAGGTGAACAGTAAAAAGTATTGATTCATCGCAAAGTTGAATGAGAATATAAAATGAGTGCATATTTAGCGGCAGACATATTGAAGAATATTATTTTAAAACACTAGGCTGTCCTGTATGAATACAAACCGTGTGAATGTTGGATATTAGTTTGGTTTTGAGTTGCGGCGGCGGCTGCGATGCATTTTAAAACGGTGAGCTGTCACTTCATATCTCATGATTTACTCTACATGTAATCCCCATCGTTTTTACATTGTTCCCTTTCCAGAACATCTCCTTCATTTACAGTTTCATGGCTAGTCACCAGCCTCCATTTTGAAAGGTGAACTAGTGTGCCAGAGTGGTAAGACACCTGGAATCAAAATCCTTCTAGGTTTACCTTCTAGTCATCCCAACAAATAACTGGCGAAGAAAATGGCGCTTCTGCCGCCATCGCCGACATAAACGTTACATTGAAGGCGTGACCATCAATTGATGCGAGTCTTTCCTCGCAGCCTGGGATATTTCTTAAGGCAGGAAAGCTGAGATGCTGCGATGCAGGGTTGGTGATTTACTGCCTCCTTGTGGAAGAGTTTCGGTCCGTCTTTCGCGTGCACAGCGTTACAGCCCTGGTGGGGCTCTGGTTGGCATACAGTGTTTTCTTGTACATCGATCACAACGTGGAAATTAGCAAAATATACAGAACAAGCCATTCGTGACTTCGAATGTGAAATTTTCGACCACCAAAATAATAACAACATGGAAACGTCTACAAGATACGACTGATTTGACGTGACCGTGAGTCTACCGAACCCTTTTCTGACCGGGCAGCTTTGTGACAGTTGGAAACAGTCGATAGAAGATGATGTGTGCTTTTTTGTTTCAATGGCATACTATGACTTTGCCAAACAGTGATCAGATGAAGTCTACTGGTAAAGGACTTACTGCCTGTCATTTCGCATTCAAAATTCCTTTCAGTGGATAATACCTACAAAACCGGGACATGTCCTACAGACAGACATTCAGTATTGATTCTGGGATGGATTAATTGGAAGATATGGCCTTGACTTGTACTATGCTGGAGCCCAGGTGGAGGTCGTGGTCCATGGGATCGTCTTGACATTTCCTGTCCAGCCCTGCAATACAAGAAGAATATAGTTTATTAAGGCTGGGCGCCGGCGGTACGGCCAAAAACTTCTATCCCGATATACAGTACGTCGTTAAATGTGACTTCCCCCTCGCGCCACATTGTGAAGTTTAGAGGTGGACATCTGGCTACAAGATTATGTAATTATGTTTTATTCATCAATGACTAGGGATGAACAGTAATGGATTAGAAACACTCGCTCAGGATTTGATTCATTACAAAAATCAATTATTGCAGCCATTTTGAACACAATAATGAAAATACTTGAAGGGGACTGAATAAAATAGGTGTGTGTGTGTGTGTGTGTGTGTGTGTGTGTGTGTGTATGTGTACCTTAGCCTTGAGCCAGCTCAGCCTGTTTGTCAGCCTCAAACTCCCCTTCGTTGTCTTCGTCTCCATTGTAGTCGGCCACCTCCTCCTCCATGTCCTTGTCTGCTGTATGGGATATTGTATATAATGGGACTGTATTGTATATAATGGGACTGTATTGTATATAATGGGACTGTATTGTATATAATGGGACTGTATTGTACACAATGGGACTGTATTGTACATAATGGGACTGTATTGTACATACTGGGACTGTATTGTACACAATGGGACTGTATTGTACACAATGGGACTGTATGTTACACAATGGGACTGTATTGTACACAATGGGACTGTATTGTACATACTGGGACTGTATTGTACATAATGGGACTGTATGTTACACAATGGGACTGTATTGTACACAATGGGACTGTATTGTACATACTGGGACTGTATTGTACATAATGGGACTGTATGTTACACAATGGGACTGTATTGTACATAATGGGACTGTATTGTATATACTGGGACTGTATTGTACACAATGGGACTGTATTGTACATACTGGGACTGTATTGTACACAATGGGACTGTATTGTACATACTGGGACTGTATTCTACATAATGGGACTGTACTGCACAGTCCAGGATGCCCTTCTCTAAATACAACATACAACTATCAAACCGCACAACAACATCCCATTTTAAACAAACAGGAAGTCAATCGCTCCAGGATTGAAGGTGCGTTGAATTCATGGAAAGTAAAATATACACCCACGTCAACGTACGATACAACACCACTGAGGTGTAGAGTCCAACCTGTATTCTCCATCCTCTGACTCTGGGCTTTCTCCAAGTCAACCTGGCCCGGCATTTGTTCCTCCGCATCGTAATCCCCGGGCTCGGTGACCTTTTGACCCATGGCCACCTCCGCCTTCTCCTGGTCAATCAGCATGTCCTCCACCCCAGGGTCGGCTTCTGGAGACGCCACCGGGTTTAGGGTCAATTACCTTTCTCACTGTAGCCTTGAAAACATACTAACGGCTTTAAGAAGTGAAGAACCGTTTAGATGTTTACCTTCGATTTGGATTTCGTCGTCTTTGACGTCCATCACCTCCACTGCCTGATCCTCTGTCAGATTACTATTCTGTAGTTTCAGAGCGGCTGTTCCCTCTTGCTGTGGCGTAACGGCACCCTCCAGTGGCGGTAGGGTCTCCAGCGGTCCTGCGGCCACTTGGGGTATGGACTCAGACTCTGGTCCTGGGAGGCCGTGGTCAGGGCCCGGGACCCCAGGGGCCTCCAGGCCTGAGAAACAACGAAGGACCATGTAAACAACAAGGTTCCTACAGTTTGTTTTTGCACCACTTTGCTTTTTTCCTTTTTACCTTTATTTACTATGATGTCATTAGTCAGCAGTTCAAGCGGCTCTTTTGTGTTGGCCTGTGCTTGGACAGGGTTGTGGTTCAACACAGGGGTCTTCTTGGTCTCGTCCAGCCCTGGCTTTCCCTCCTCCGCCTGTTTACCCGCCTTCTCAGCCTTTTCTGTGGGAGCCACACCCTCATTGGCCTGCTGAGGAATCATTATCAATCATTATTATCAATCATCATTATCATCAATCATTATCAAACATTAAGCAGTGCGCCAAGCAATATTCATTACCAGGTTCACGCATGAATATACTTTTTTCGGTTTGGCGTGTTTTTGTGATGTAGACCAGATGTAGAATTTGATTATTTTGTCAGAATAAGCTTATTGTCTGCCATGCTAACGGCTACAGTTAGCATTGAGCTCAGAGAGATCACATAACAGATGTCATTATATTTGAGAACCTGCAAAGAAGTCTATCAACTTTTTTTAGCGGGTTTTCATGCATTTAAAAAACCTGCATATACGCACTAATTTTGGTGGAAAAAGGGTTCAACGGGATCTGGAGAGAGTTCTGTGTGTCATAAATAAAACACTTATGTGTGAAAGTCTTTATCAGACAGCTGGTTTATGAACTTTATATTCAAATGTATTCTCTCCCAGAAACACCTCTAGATCTCGGCCCAATATGTGTCATCGTTAACCGGGGGGGGGGGGGGGGGTATGGCCTCACTTGTGAGGACATGGGAGCTGCCTTCAGCTTCTCTAGTTTCTTCTGGACCTCCAACCTCGCGGCCGCCACCCTCTCATCGCAGAACTCCTTCTGGGACAGGATCTGTGTGTTACACTGGGTCCTACACACACACACACACACACACATATACACACACACACACACACACACATACACATACACACACACACACACACACACACAAATTAGACACAATGGCGATTCACAATTCAAATTGAGATGAGAGATACAACACGTATAACACATTTAAATAAAGTTGGATATTTTTACAATTCTTTATATTTATTTGGTCATAGCTTGAATACAGTCACATCTGTTATGGTGTGATATATATATATATATATATATATATATATATATATATATATATATATATATATATACACACGTTACATGCTTTGGAATTAGTATGCTTAGTGGAGCGTGTTTCTTACATGTCATAAGTCAGCTTCTTGTTAAGTGTGTTCAGGTTTCCTTGGCAATCCTGCAGTTGCTTCTGCAGCTTCCCCAATTCCCCATTCCGCTGACTTAACTGACCTAAACACACAAACCAACAAGAAAAACACATTTTCAGTAAAAAAAAGTGTTTTGTTAACATAATACATACTTTTACTATTGAGTTGTTGTATTGTATCGTATATTATGTATTATAATATTGTGTGCAGCATAGGGTTGGGTATCGAGGATCGAGGATCGATTGGAACCGGGACTAGCTTTCCGATTCTCCCGGAATCGTTGCAGAATTTAACTTTCGGTTCCTAGTTTCGATTCCTAGCCCGCCGACCGGAGCTGCCAAACACTAAAGAAGAAGCGTCCACCGGAAGTGTTTACATTTTACCGCGAGTCCTTTTCTTAACAACAGCAGCTAGTGAATGACTGCACAGTGGTCAGGATCAAACTGATTTATTTCGTGTACTTTTCTTATCAACATTATTTGCTCCGGTCGCTGTAACGTGCCTCTCTCTCATCCACTCCAAAAACTCACACACACACTCACTCTACCCCTCCCGCTCCGCATACAAGCCTGCGGCTTAAAGGGCCAGTCCCTAATTTTACAACAGCGGAAATCTGTCCGGTTTTCATCTTCTGTTCATGCTGTTTACATATTATTATTATTATTATTAATATGTCGATTCGACATATTAATAATAATAATAATGGCTATTCTGCTCCAGATTAGCCCATCAGTGGAGGCATGTTAACATGTTTCATGAGTTAAAAATAAAGTTAAAGTGTACCTCTGCGAAATGTATTCATTATTTATAATATTATTATATTCAAGTTCATAGATTTGATATTTGTATTGTAGTTTAAAACAGCCCTCTGAGAAATTCATAGTAAAGTTCATAAAAAGTTCATAGAATTAAAATTGATGAAGGTCAGACTATTTCATTCAGAAAGACCGTTGGATAGCTGGCTCATTTAAAACAAATTTTTACCCTGCCTCTTAAAAGAATCGGAATCGAGAATCGTTAGGAACCGGAATCGAAACAAGGAATCGGAATCACTCAAATTCAAACGATACCCAACCCTAGTGCAGCATGTGTGGTTGATAGCTGGTTTAAGCATCCTCGCCTGGCCCCAGATAAACCAGCTATCCACACACACACACACACACACACACACACACACACACACACACACACACACACACACACACACACACACACACACACACACACACACACACACACACACCTGTCAACTCTCCATTGTATTGTTGTATTGTATTATTTTGTGTTCAATATAATGCATACTTTTACCTTTGAGTTGTTGCATTGTTTTAGTACTGGTGGAAATGTTCAGCTGCATTGTGCCCTGAAATCAGAAATGGTATTTTTAAAAACCAGTTATTGTTGTTCTGTGTGTCTACATTGACTGGAAGGTTATGGCCTCTGTGTGTTACTGGAGCGGTTATGTCTGACTGTGTAGGAACTACAACTGAACTGCGAGTCTAAACTTCTGCATGTGAACAAACTGAGTCGTTGGGGTCGACTCAAAATACAATGGCTTGCATTAATAAAGACCACTCAATTTAAATCTTTCCATTGATAAATTAATTAATTTACAGACAGTAAATGTACACAGTGTGTGGTACAAGCCTGAACGGCTAACTTTCAATGCATGCATATTCAAATGTGTGCGTTCGTGCAGTTATGTGTTTATCTTTGTATTAATCCAAGTAATCATCAGTTAAAAACAAAACTCTGAATCCCCTATAGATGATATTATACAGTTTCCATCCAGGGTGTCTCACTTAATCCCACAGCGCCCAAGACACCGCCAAAGCAGAGTTTACCCCCATGGCGATCCCCTCCAGCGTGTGTGTGTGTGTGAGAGAAAGTGTGTGTGTGAGTGAGTGTGCACACCTTGTCCTTGCCGCAGGTGCTCCTAGCCTCCTCCAACTGCCTCTTGTAGAGCTCCTCTATGCTGCCGATCTGCTCCTTCTGCCTCTGGATCTGCTCCTTCTGCCCCTGGATCTGCTCCTGGAACTCGGTCTTCTTCAGCTCCGCCACGCCGCGCTCGGCCGCCCCCCGCCTCACCTGGCCCTCCAGGTCGTACAGCTTGGTCTGGACCAAGACACTTGGTTTAGCTCAAGGCTTTCCGTTGTTACTGTCGTTACTCAAGACACACCTTAACTAAGCTCAGTGCAAATGAGTATTGTGTTGCTTTTAGTGACGTTTCCCTGAGTCGGGCTGATAAGATATGAAATATGGCGTAATGGGCCAGAGAGGGCCCACATATTAGAACTGTAAATAGGAATTTATATGGAGAATTATGTTGTACCAATTCATTTTCCATAATATTCAAATATTTTGGAAATAGTTTTTTGACAGTAGGTGTAACATATCTCAAAGTATCCAACGGTAAAGTCCTCTTTGTTCATCATGTGTTGATGGTGGTTAATTCTAAGCCTCGATTTGCATTAAGGAAATAGGAGAGGGGGCGAAGCAGGAAGTCAAACGGGCGCCTTGGTGGTTTTTTTGTTTCCAATATTGCGATTTAGTAAGCTTTTATTCATTTTTTTTTTTTACTTCCTTCTGTATTACTCACTAAACACAAGCAAGCCATTCTAATATGACCAGCACAACACTGGATACAGGCCACATATTAACTGCTCTTTCCTGAAGGCCTTGTAAACTATATAAAAAATAACTATCTACTAACTAACTACTAACTAAAGAAAAATCTGTGGCTCTACCACACAATACTGAGATAACTCAAAGTCATAGTAATAAACATGTGATATAGAAACATGTGGATTGCACTTTTTAATAAAATCAAAATATATATATATAAATAATAATATTTACTATCAACATTAAATCAATATGTTCGCGAAAACAGGAGGTTTCCTTTTAATATCAATCTGATTGTTAAAGGAACAGAGTTTCTATGTGTGACACTTTAGAGGGCTTTAACTTTGAAAATCCACATCAGAATGGCCTGAGATTATCTGAGGTGGTGCGCTATTATTCTGAAGGGAAACCGGTCCGTGAAAACAGTTTCCTTTTAACATCAATCTGAATTTAGAAGGGAAAGTCTACAGTCTATTGTCTTAGTCTCATAGCCAACCGCTCCGTCTTGTTTGCATTTCTTTAACCAATCACAATGGCCGTGGCGCTAAGCCCAGGCCATGCAGCGCCGGTGGCAGATGGCAGAAGGGGGAGGAGCTTAAGGTTTTAGTATACAACCTTCATCCGGCAAGCCAGACTATGAACTCAGTAACACAGAGACAGAGGAAGGGGAGGAGAATGCCGACCAATGGCAGGCTTACACCAACAACCTCCATCCGGCGAGTCCAGGACCAGGACCAGGACCAGGACCTACCTGGAGCTCCAGGTTGCGGGAGCTGGACACCCAGTAGTTGAAGCCCAGCACCAGGATGCAGGCGATCAACGCACCGATCATCAGCGGAGGAGACCTTCCACCGCGACGCCCGTTGCCCAAACCGCCCATGGCTGCCTATAAGATGAACTGAGAACATCAATCCATGAGCGCTTTCATTCAACACTTCTGTCTTTTCCTCCTCTCTCCTCACGTGTTCAGCTAAGCCAGACGTGGCTGACATCATACACCTTGAACCGTACTGCTGACATCATACACCTGGAACCGTACTGCTGACATCATACACCTTGAACCGCACTGCTGACATCATACACCTTGAACCATACTGCTGACATCATAGACCTTGAACCATACTGCTGACATCATACACCTTGAACCATACTGCTGACATCATACACCTGGAACCGTACTGCTGACATCATACACCTTGAACCATACTGCTGACATCATACACCTGGAACCACACTGCTGACATCATACACCTTGAACCACACTGCTGACATCATACACCTTGAACCGTACTGCTGACATCATACACCTTGAACCGTACTGCTGACATCATACACCTTGAACCGTACTGCTGACATCATACACCTTGAACCATACTGCTGACATCATACACCTTGAACCACACTGCTGACATCATACACCTTGAACCATACTGCTGACATCATACACCTGGAACCATACTGCTGACATCATACACCTTGAACCATACTGGTGACATCATACACCTTGAACCACACTGCTGACATCATACACCTTGAACCGTACTGCTGACATCATACACCTTGAACCACACTGCTGACATCATACACCTTGAACCATACTGGTGACATCATACACCTTGAACCACACTGCTGACATCATACACCTTGAACCATACTGGTGACATCATACACCTTGAACCACACTGCTGACATCATACACCTTGAACCATACTGCTGACATCATACACCTTGAACCACACTGCTGACATCATACACCTGGAACCATACTGCTGACATCATACACCTTGAACCACACTGCTGACATCATACACCTTGAACCACACTGCTGACATCATACACCTTGAACCACACTGCTATCATACACCTTGAACCACACTGCTGACATCATACACCTTGAACCACACTGCTGACATCATACACCTTGAACCACACTGCTGACATCATACACCTGGAACCGTACTGCTGACATCATACACCTGGAACCATACTGCTGACATCATACACCTTGAACCATACTGGTGACATCATACACCTTGAACCACACTGCTGACATCATACACCTTGAACCATACTGCTGACATCATACACCTTGAACCATACTGCTGACATCATACACCTGGAACCACACTGCTGACATCATACACCTTGAACCACACTGCTGACATCATACACCTTGAACCATACTGCTGACATCATACACCTTGAACCACACTGTTAACCAAATAATAGACACCACCTTCATGAGCGCCAATACGTCCATCAAAAAGGACAACGGACCCTTTTCACAGTAGCAACAGCAAGGTGCAGTAAATTCCTGTCCTGTGTCCGGTTTGGTTCATGTGGAGGTCAGCATGGTCGCTGTGTACTGACTGGACTAGTTGAGTCTGTGTGGTGCTGGACCTAAACGGACCAGACCCATCGTTAGTGTGATGAGCTACACCTGTGCTGCTCTGGGAAAAGGGGCTACAAAAGGGAAAACACTGCGAATAGCCGACACACCGTATAATTAAACAGTCTGCTCTGGAAACGCAGCAATTAACACAAACCTCGTTCTGTTTTATGACCTTTATATTCAGAGAATGTACCTCCAGGCCTTCCTGGACCAGTTACAGGTAGAACCAGACTAGTCCTGCCAATTAGGACCAGTTACAGGTAGAACCAGACTAGTCCTGCCAATTAGGATCAGTTACAGGTAGAACCAGACTAGTCCTGCCAATTAGGATCAGTTACAGGTAGAACCAGACTAGTCCTGCCAATTAGGATCAGTTACAGGTTGAACCAGACTAGTCCTGCCAATTAGGACCAGTTACAGGTAGAACCAGACTAGTCCTGCCAATTAGGATCGGTTACAGGTAGAACCAGACTAGTCCTGCCAATTAGGATCAGTTACAGGTAGAACCAGACTAGTCCTGCCAATTAGGATCAGTTACAGGTAGAACCAGACTAGTCCTGCCAATTAGGATCAGTTACAGGTAGAACCAGACTAGTCCTGCCAATTAGGATCAGTTACAGGTAGAACCAGACTAGTCCTGCCAATTAGGACCGGTTACAGGTAGAACCAGACTAGTCCTGCCAATTAGGATCAGTTACAGGTAGAACCAGACTCGTCCTGCCAATTAGGACCGGTTACAGGTAGAACCAGACTAGTCCTGCCAATTAGGATCGGTTACAGGTAGAACCAGACTAGTCCTGCCAATTAGGATCAGTTACAGGTAGAACTAGACTAGTCCTGCCAATTAGGACCAGTTACAGGTAGAACCAGACTAGTCCTGCCAATTAGGATCAGTTACAGGTAGAACCAGACTAGTCCTGCCAATTAGGATCAGTTACAGGTTGAACCAGACTAGTCCTGCCAATTAGGATCAGTTACAGGTAGAACCAGACTAGTCCTGCCAATTAGGATCAGTTACAGGTAGAACCAGACTAGTCCTGCCAATTAGGATCAGTTACAGGTAGAACCAGACTAGTCCTGCCAATTAGGATCCATTAGGGTCCTGAACCACAACAGTCTGGTTTTATAACTCTTAACTCGATTTCCAAGACTAAAAAGGAATGAAACCCACAGTCAGTTGTCCAACCCTGTCCCAGCCATTAAGCTGTCAGTACTTTTACTGTCAGTACTTATACTGTCAGTATTTAAATTGTCAGTCATACTGTCAGTACTGACAGTCAGTCATTAAGCTGTCAGTACTGACAGTATAAAGACTGACGGTATCAGTACTGATACCGTCAGTACTTGTATACACCTATAGTTAGGATGCCTGGGACCAGCAGGTCCAGTCTGAGACCTGCAGGTCCAGTCTGAGACCACGGGGTCTGCAGGTCCAGTCTGAGACCACGGGGTCTGCAGGTCCAGTCTGAGACCACGGGGTCTGCAGGTCCAGTCTGAGACCACGGGGTCTGCAGGTCCAGTCTGAGACCACGGGGTCTGCAGGTCCGGTCTGAGACCACACTGTGTTCATATCAAACTATTACACATCCTCACATGAACACATTAAAATAAACTTTATAATAATAAACCTAAAGGCTCTCAGGCGCCATGTGGAGCCGCCGCGTCCCGGCGCGGCCTCCATGTGTTCACCAGAGAGGAGAGCCGCGTCGTCCTCGGAACCAGAACCGAGTCAGCGTCTTT
>JAOPHQ010002678.1:37500-45185 GCA_030340625.1 Merluccius polli | reverse complement strand
CGTGTTGGCCTGACGTCTCGCAGTCTGACACGCATTAGCATATTTCATGAGCCGCAGATTTACGTTATTTCCGATCCAACAAAAAAAAGGGCTTAGCCTATATTTATATATATACACCTTGGCCAAAAGACCGAAGGTTTGAGGCTTAATGTTGTATTCGTTTGAACGGAGGGTACATTTTGTGAGTGCAGGTCGTCTCTGCGGCGCACTCTGTAGCGTAGGCGGCTAGTAATGCAATTTTTCAAAAAATAATACTAAAAACGGAAAATGTGAGGAGATGTAGTAGCAGGAGTAGACCCAACATACACAATAAAACCTTACATTGTCACTTTCCCAGGTCCATATTTCCACCCTGAGACTAATAACCGGTACGCGCCTGTTTTTGCGCGCGCCGCGGACGCCGCTTTTCCCGCCACAACCGAGACGACGCGTTGGCCTGACGTCTCGCAGTCTGACACGCATTAGCATATTTCATGAGCCGTATATTTACGTTATTTGTGATCCAACAAAAAAAAGGGCTTAGCCTATATATATATATAATATATACCTTGGCCAAAAGGCCGAAGGTTTGAGGCTTAATGTTGTATTCGTTTGAACGGAGGGTACATTTTGTGAGTGCAGGTCGTCTCTGCGGCGCACTCTGTAGCGTAGGCGGCTAGTAATGCAATTTTTCAAAAAATAATACTAAAAACGGAAAGAGTGAGGAGAGATGTAGCAGTAGGAGTTAGATGCAACATACACAATAAAACCTTACATTGTCACTTTTTCCCACCGCTTGGCTATAGGTCCATATTTCCACCCGCGACTAATAACCGGTACGCGCCTGTTTTTGCGCGCGCCGCGGACGCCGCTTTTCCCGCCACAACCGAGACGACGCGTTGGCCTGACGTCTCACAGTCTGACATGCATTAGCATATTTTATGAGCCGCAGATTTACGTTATTTGTGATCCAACAAAAAAAAGGGTTTAGCCTATATTTATAAATATATACCTTGGCCAAAAGACCGAAGGTTTGAGGCTTAATGTTGTATTCGTTTGAACGGAGGGTACATTTTGTGAGTGCAGGTCGTCTCTGCGGCGCACTCTGTAGCGTAGGCGGCTAGTAATGCAATTTTTCAAAAAATAATACTAAAAACGGAAAGAGTGAGGAGAGATGTAGTAGTAGGAGTTCGACGCAACATACACAATAAAACCTCACATTGTCACTTTCCCAGGTCCATATTTCCACCCGCGGACGCCGCTTTCCCCCCCCCCCCCCCCCCCGGCACCGAGACGGCGCGCTGGCCTGACGTCTCGCAGTCTGACACGCGTTAGCATATTTCATGAGCCGAACGCAGCGCTCCTGCCAACACCCGGACCCCCGTCCGATCCGTTATCGCGGCCCCCCGGCAGCCGGCGGCGGCGTCTCCTCCTCTTCCAAACGATTTCGTCGAGGCGTCGCGACTGACATCGGCGCGCTCAACGCGACGGGGTGTCATCTGAGATGGCGTGTCTCAATGTGATATGATGTAATTGGAGGAAAATTGAAAAGCACGAACGGCACGGTCGGAATGCGAAAACCCGCGGAAAAAATCTATCCCAAAAGTGGTGTCTTAATTAATTTTTACAGTCATTAGTTTTCATGGCAGTAAACCCTTCAGGCTAAAAGCGCGACAGAGAGAGAGAGAGACATAGAGAGAGAGAGAGAGAGAGAGAGAGAGAGAGAGAGAGAGAGAGAGAGAGAGAGAGAGAGAGACATAGAGAGACAGAGAGAGAGAGAGACATAGAGACAGAGAGAGAGAGAGAGAGAGAGATACAGAGACAGAGAGAGAGAGATAGAGATACAGAGACATAGAGAGAGAGAGAGAGAGAGAGAGAGAAATAGAGAGAGACAGAGAGAGAGAGACAGAGAGAGAGAGAGTCTCTGTGAAGCGATCGCTTTTGAAAAATGGATATTTATATACAAATGAAACACGGCTATGCAATGGATATATAGAAATAGTATTAATTAATTGAGCATCGGCCGGTAAATTCCCAATCCTGAATGATTTTCACCGGTTTCTGTAGAAGGGGAACAGATGTAAATAGAGTCGGCCGGAGGGAGCGATCCTGAATCATTAAAGACGGAGGTTAGGAAAGTCAAACAAATCGCAGTCCATCCACTCTGCTCTTCATCACTGCGGGTAATGAATCAAACATATCTGCATGTGATTAGCCCCCCGGCGGCGGTGGCGGCGGCGGCGGCTCACATCCAATCCCCTTCGGCGAAAGCGAGAGGGCGGGTGAAGAAGCCCACCGTTTTGTGTGAGCTATACCGTATTTCATGATTTAGCCGTTTAAGCCTTTCATCCGAAGCGATTCGCGGTGATTTTTCTTTTGGACACGTCACAAATGAGCAGGTGGGGTTTAGGCCCCTTGTTAGATTAGATTAGATTAGATTAGATTCAACTTTATTGTCATTGAACAAAGTAACAGGTACTTGGACAACAAAATGCAGTTTGGCATTGTGGAGTGTGTGTGTGTGTGTGTGTGGAGTGTGTGCTGTTGATGGCTGGTCTACAGCCTCACCTGGCCTGAGTCACAGCTGTGGTGCATGAGAGCAATCATGGCACCCAGGATAAACCAGCCATCACCACACACACTCCAGGAGGAGCCACAGTCATGGCAGCTTGTAACATCTGCTCGGAGAATACCACCAGCCTGAAACTCCAATAAACATCTTGCATCTACCATCTACCCGTGTCCTGTGTGGGAGGGCCCCACAGGAAGACACTTAGGTGGCGTGTGGTGAGGGCCAACCCTGCCACAGGCATCTCGCCAGAAGTGCAGAGTAGTAAAGTGCGATAATATGTACATATAAACAGGGTATATGGTAGCGGATGAGGTGTCATATCCCCACACACACACACACACACACACACACACACACACACACACACACACACACACACACACACACACACACACACACACACACACTATGTAAAGCGCTTTGGGTGTCTTGAAAAGCGCTGTATAAATGCAGTGAATTATTATTATTATTATAAATACAGTGCAGGTATTGAATCGAATATGCTATAGGACATATAGGATATATACACAGCGAATGAATATGGTATAAAAATATATACAGTATAAGAATGTACAGTATAGCAGCATAACTAGTTATTAAATACATAGTTATATGTATATATGTGATGCCACAGGGCGCTACAGTTAAGGACGCCTACAAGTTGGGGTTCGAACCCAGAACCTTGTGGCTGAGGGAGTCCGACGGCCCCCACTAGTGCGTGAGACACAAGCGGGCTCAGGGTACCGTTTTTGTTTTTCACCTTTTTTTTAAATCTATGATGCGTACAATTTACGGCGCGCGTGTTCATCTATCGCCCTTTTACAGTCCTACAGCGCCGGCGTGTATTTATATATCAGGGAGGCTCAGCGCTCCGACCGGTTGAGTTAATTACAAACGCACACATTTATCGTCGGTGGCTTCCTCCTGGGGGGGGGGATCCTTAACCTCACGGAAACGCTAAGAAATAGACTATACGTTATTCCCGGCGCATCGCAATGCGCTCGGTGATCAATCGATGATGCGCTTAAAAGATAAATAGACCGAAAAAAGGACACGGTAAAAAAAAAAAAAAAAACAGGCTTTTAAATCGAAACCAAACGCTGTTTGATTTAAGCCGTTTGACTGTTGGCTAGACTTTCAAGTACAACTTGCATGCATAATGGACAACTAGTCTCTCCAGGTTCCTCATAACATATCTCCCATCCATCATCAAATGCGACGGGCTCGCAGCGCCGCTACTTTATAGTCAAGTGCAACTGGGGGGGGGGGGGGGGGGGGAAATGTAATTAAACGTGTGACTCGTGCCAAATACTTTTGAATCTCTGTTGTGATGACAGATGCAGACGGTACGCTGTGCTTTGGGTCTACAATTTAATCAAATCATCCGGCGGATGTTTGGACGTTAATTGCGTTTGAAAACCGTCTGTTTTATTTAAAGATGATATTTAGCACCTGAGTTTTAATCGAGCGTGCTTTTTTCTGTTATTCCTAGAATGTAAAAAAAAAACAAAACAAAAAAAAAAAGGTCAACATACTTCGCACACATTTTCCCGGCACATCTGGCGCTCGAAACTCGAATTAAAGTCCTTGAGTTAAAGTCAAGGACTAACGCATGATTTCAATGACGCCGGGGCCCCACAGTGCGATTCAGGGGCCCCCAAGCAAGCTGTGTTTTCTTCACACACACACACACACACACACACACACACACACACACACACACACACACACACACACACACACACACACAGATAGGCAGACCTGACTATGAGCTAGCGTTTCCTTTTAAGAGCCGACATCATTTTTTTTGGGTGTCTTTTCTGCACGTCAGCGGTGTGGGAGGCGGGATCGGCGAGGTCGCCGCTATTTGAACAATGTCTAAACTCCCACTTTCAGCTCAGCTGTTCATCACCCGGCCATACTTTCGATTTCATTGTCCATTGTCCTAACCGTTCTTTGTCGCACCTTCTCTCTCTCTCTCTCTCTCTCTCTCTCTACCTCTCTCTACCTCTCTCTCTACCTCTCTCTCTCTACCTCTCTCTCTACCTCTCTCTACCTCTCTCTCTCTCTCTCTCTACCTCTCTCTCTCTCTACCTCTCTCTCTCTCTCTACCTCTACCTCTCTCTACCTCTCTCTCTCTACCTCTCTCTCTCTACCTCTACCTCTCTCTACCTCTCTCTACCTCTCTCTCTACCTCTCTGTCTCTGTCTCTGTCTCTCTCTCTCTCTCTCTCTACCTCTCTCCGTCTCTGTCTCTCTCTACCTCTCTTCCTCTCTCTCTCTCTCTGTCTCTCTCTACCTCTCTCCGTCTCTCTCTCTACCTCTCTGTCTCTACCTCTGTCTCTCTCTACCTCTCTCTACCTCTCTCTCTCTCTCTACCTCTCTCTCTACCTCTCTCTTTACCTCTCTCTCTCTCTCTCTGTCTCTCTCTACCTCTCTCTCTCTCTCTCTCTCTACCTCTCTCTACCTCTCTCTCTCTACCTCTCTCTCTACCTCTCTCTCTCAACCTCTCTCTACCTCTACCTCTCTCTCTCTCTACCTCTCTCTACCTCTACCTCTCTCTGTCTCTCTCTCCCTCTCCCTCTCTCTATGCAGGCAGCTCAGTGCTTCTCCCTGACTGATCATGTGACGTTAGGTCCGTTAGGTCCGACCATACGTTGCGATGTGGTGGTTTAGCACTGGAGTAGCTGCCTCGGCATTGATCTCTCACACACACACACACACACACACACACACACACACACACACACACACACACACACACACACACACACAGAAGCACAAATACACACACACACACAGAAGCACAAATACACACGGGTACACACACACACACACAAAGATACGCACACACACACACACACAGGGAAGCTGTTGTGGCAATCACAAAACGCACCTGACCCACCTTACATCCACAGCAGTGACAGCGGTGGGGAAACAGAGAGGCTTTTGGGAAATAACCTACCTTCAGTTTTTTTTTTCCTTTTGTTCCTTGTCAAGTTCACTAAGTGTGTCTGTGTGCCGCCGCTGGAGACAGAGACAGACAGCGCTATAAGAGCTTCACAAAACCCTTCCTTTCCTACCGGCCTCCACACACACACACACACACACACACACACACACACTGCCTT
Organism: Merluccius polli; assembly: GCA_030340625.1. Classification (NCBI taxonomy): domain Eukaryota; kingdom Metazoa; phylum Chordata; class Actinopteri; order Gadiformes; family Merlucciidae; genus Merluccius; species Merluccius polli. The sequence continues at coordinate 39,504 of JAOPHQ010002678.1, read as the reverse complement.
CAGATTTAAGCTTGATCTATGTTGTCAAGCGGCGTTTCTCTGATGATCCTTTGATGCGCCCCGTGTAGCCATTGACGTCCGACACTGCGATTCAATTGCGGAAACAAATGCCGAACTAGGTGCCGATAGACAGGATGAAGGACGACACGGTACCTCCGGAAGGAGAAGGACAACTCCAACTCCAACTCCTCAAATGCGTCCGGGTTTTCAATCAGATTTCAAATCCGATTGTCCGAGTCTCGGCTATTTATTACCCCGCCTGTCACGGCGGGCGCAATTTCGGGATTGGCCTCCTCCTCCTCCTCCTCCTCTTCCTCCTCCTCCTCCTCTATACGAATGTGAGCGATTCGTACGCGTCACGTTATTGCGCCGCGATACGCGAGCGCTGTTCGATTCGAATGTAAATCGCGTGAAATATGCATTAAATATAGAGACGTAAATGTGTTTCTGCGGCCCTCAACGCGCGCACCTTCGCATCCTCCACCAAAACACATTCCTTGTACTCGTGTACACTTGGGTGAATAAAGTTCCCCGTGCCGAATCTTATAAATATCAACGACCCAACGACACAACGACAGATCCGTCTTTGTTCTTATCTCGGAGTAAAGAGTAGTAAAGACGGAGATGATGAGCCGGCGTTTTCCTTTTCGAAAACCGGCTTTCCGAGAAGCGGACGGACCGATCAGTGCTGAGGGCGGAGGGAGTTTAAAAGTTCACGACAAAAGCTCATTGATTTGAAATGTGAAACACGTGAGATCAGGATGGTCACACACACACACACACACACACACACTAACACTAACACACACACACACACTAACACACACACACGTACCGCAGATACAGAGACGTTTCTTTGGCGAAGAGCGAAGTAATACGACGCTTCCTGGGTGCAGTGACCTTGGGTTGCCAGATTTGCATCCTAAATAAGTAAATATATTCGCTATTATTCGCACGCTGACGACTCATTAGGAGGGCCAACGTGTGTCGACGCCGCTCCCCGCGTCCCCGACAACGGGATAAACGCCGGATGTGATTGTGTTCAACAGCTTTGCGGCTGCGTGCGTAAGATGAACCGTGTCAGCTGTAACCCCGCTACAAATGACTTATTTAATGGTGTGGGACGCAGGTTTAAAAGGAAACACGGTGATTATTTTTGTAGCTGCGCGGCATTTTTTTTTACCCTCCGTGTGTTTACAATATTTTTTCCCCCTTTAATCTTTTACAACTTATTCGACGGTAAATTAGCGAGGTTCACAGCAGGAGCGTGCGACGTTATCGTCTCATTTAGGAAGAAAAAAAACTGAAACTAAACGAAGTTTGACGTAACCTTCGCGAACGTATGTCGCGTCGAAGGTCTGTAACGATTACCGGCGACGTCCAAAGTCAAATAATAAATCCCGAAGCAAATAAGACGGAGCAACGCTGCGACCGGCAGGAGTCGTTTTTACGAGCCGTCTGTGAACGAACGCTGTCCTTCAGTGTTAGTGTTTCAATTCAACAGCCGGACTCTCCTGCTTTGTTCATCTGTAGCCTTACAGTTAATTCTGGTGTGTGTGTGTGTGTGTGTGTGTATGTGTGTGTGTGCGCACACATGGACACTTAGGTTATTGGTTTCTCACAAGTAATTGCACGGAGCGAGTCAGCTTAGTCCGAAACATTCGTTTGGAAAACAAACGTATAACATTCACGTGTTTGCATTCAGCATTTCCTCCCTTACGTGTTAAATAGGGAAATATATATATGAAATATATATTAAATATATAAGAAATATACATGTTTGCGTTCTTCAAACTGTGGGAGAAACGTGTGTGTGTGTGTGTGTGTGTGCATCCCACTATATTGAACTATAGTCACAACAAATGTACATGGTCACATCCCCTCAGTGCTTTGTGTTGTGTTGTTTTGTGTGTTTGCTTTCTTGAGACTAATGGGCCTCCGTAGCGACCGGGTCCGGATGATTTATCATGAGGCTTTATGAGTAAGCTTGAAACACATAATGCT